>QKQZ01007338.1:0-14931 GCA_003595255.1 Solenopsis fugax | reverse complement strand
CTAAAACGCGGCAGATATAGAACACGATTCGATTAATCAGTTATAGACGGCAAAATCGCATCAGATATCGAACACAAGTTGTCGTCAAAAGTAATTGCAAAAATGAAGCAAAAATTGAGCAAGAAATGACGTATTAATTTTTTTTAATTAAAAATTTTTAATTAAAATTTATATACAGGGTGTAACTAAAAGATAGGATCTGGAGTATACCACGAGATAGAGGACATGAATCCAAGTCGAAAAGTCCTGAATCATTTTTTGATCTAAGCCTTCTGTTCGATGTTATACGATGTTAAAGTTAGCGAATCAACGACCGTCTATAGAAGGAAAGCAGGGAGCGCGCTCCGCCCGTCTATTGTACGTTCCTGCTTTCCTTCTATGGACGGGCGCTGATTCGCTAACTTTAACATCGTATAATATCGAACAGAAGGCTTAGATCAAAAAATGACTCAGGACTTTTCGATTTGGATTCATGTCCTCTATCTCATGGTATACTCCAGGTCCGATCTTTTAGTTACACTCTGTATATATTATATATATATATATATAAACATTCTTCCACATATGAAACGTTTATATTTATTTCCCTAATTCCTAATTAAGGCTAAATTTTAAATAAAATTTTAATTAAAAATTATTAATACGTCATTTCTTGCTCAATTTTTGCAATTACTTTTGACAACTTGTGTTCGATATCTAATGTGATTTTGCCGTCTATAACTGATAAATCAAATCGTATTCTATATCTGCCGCGTTTTAGCTGTCATGTCATGACGGCACACCGTGCTCGATTTCTGCTGCGGTTTTGCCGTCAACAGCTGATAAAGCAGATCGCGTTCCATATCTGCCGCATGTTTGCCGTCACGTCATGACTCATGCCGTGCTCGATTTTTACTGTATTTTTGCTGTCAGTACTTAATGTGACAGATCGTGCTGCATCTTTACCACGTTTCTGCTCTCATAATGTGACAGCTTTATGATAGATTTTTAACTACATTTTGCCTATTAATTACAACGTTATTTAGGATGTATAAGTTTTGCTTATTTTTTTTTGTTTTATTGTTCCAATACACAATGCTCGATTTCTGTTTTTTTTATGTCGATAAGTTTTGCTACATTTTTTGCTGCATTTTTTAAAACATGTTATGACGCAGTCTCTGCTCGGATATTGCTGCTTTTCTGCTAACGTAAACTGAAACAACAAATCATGCTTGGCTGCTGCTTGATTTTTGCCAGCATAATGTGTATATCATAAATTTTCAATTCATGCTCCCGTCAGGTTTGGCTATCTGGGTATACATAATTATGTACGATTATATATAATTGTATACAATTATATACAAAAATCACGCATAATTATATATAATTATACATCAAATATGTCCACATATATATAATAACATAAATTAAACGAGAACGCCTTCTACGGTCGTAGCTACGACTTACAGCTGTTATAACTGAAGAAGTAATTTGGCGCAGTTTGGTGAATTTAAAGAAGTATATAAAATCACACAAATAAATATAAGCACTAAGATCTAGTTACGACCGTGGAAGGCGTTCTCATTTAATTTGTATTTATACATTATCGGTCGAATATTTCTCTAATATATAATAATATATAATTATATATAAAAAATTTTTTACCAGGTTAGTATTTATATGCCCACTATTTCCTTAATTAAGGTGAATGTCCCAATTAATGTCGTTAACCAAGTAAGGTCGTGAAAGTAATGGATAAGATTTAAATAAATAAAACTTGGTTTTCAATTGAAACCCTTATTCTAGAAAAGTTAGGTCGTTTTATCAACAGAAACTCATCGTTAATAATTTTGTAATGCTATACATATTCATTAAATAACAGATATATTCCTACATGTAAATGTATCTATTAGACCGTTCGATTTTGCTTTGTCCCAATTAGTGACTTATGTTTGGCCCGGTTAGTAATTAGTGTCTCGCATTAACAGTGTCTGATTAGTGACCGGGATTGCAATATGTCTGCTTCAAGCGAAGTGTCAAGAATTTAAAGGTTAAAATGAACAAATTTGCGAGTTTTATGCAAGAATTTATCTGTACATAAAAAAATTCCAATTTTCGATAAAAAAGTAATTTTGTGAAAGTAATATAGTACCTCTCNCTCTCTCTCTCTCTCTCTCTCTCTCTCTCTCTCTCTCTTAAAGGTATCAATCAAATTTCTCCTTTTTAAATTAGTAATGAACAAAATTTATTATTTAAAATTTATTAAACTCTGTAGCTGCTTCAGGGAAAACATTTTTTATATATATTTATATTTAAAATATGTATAATTAAATATACAGGGTGATTCTTAATGATTGTCTCCACGTTTTACCATAAGAGATGACTTACCGACTGCACTTGTAATTTACTAAACGCTCCTTATATGACAGCTGCTTAGAAAATTATCGATAAGTCATCATTTATGGTAAAACTTGGAGAAAATCATTAAGAATCACCCTGTATTTTAATATATCTGGACATATAAAATAATTTTCTTAAATAAACGATTAAATTAACGATTTATTTTTGAACGAATAAATGTTTTCTTTATTAAACTATTAAAACAAGATTGAAAAGTTTGGTTCATAATCGTAATGCCAAACAGAAAAATTCCACCAATAATTCTGAATCTGAACAGATAAAAAATTGATTTACGATTCCCTTTATTGATTCAGTATCGAATAAATTCAGGGGCATTACAAGTAACATTGACTCTAGATTAGCATTTTACAGTCTCAATAAACTTGATAAAGTCCAAGACTTTCATCAAAGTCCACAAAGATCCTCTCCAGGATACCTCGAAAAGAAACGTGGTTTATAAAATCTCGTGCAATGATTGTGATGCTTCCTATGTGGACCAGACGGGGAGATAACAACACGAGAATCTCTGAACACCGTCAACATATTCGCAGAAATACGACAACAAATTCTGTTATTACTGACTATAGGTTGCATCTCATGAGTTTGATTGGGACAATGTACGAATTCCGGATGTTGAGAAGAATATTTTTAAATGGCTTACTTCTGAGATGTTACACATTAAATCTCAAGGAGACAGTTTGAATTTACAAACACTGATTTCCTCGATCATGCCTACACTGCGATCTTAGACAAATTATAATTGTTATTTTGACCTCTCCAGTACATATCGGCAATGGCATCGTTTTCATTTGTGCTCGTACTGTTGACGAGATAACATCGATTATTCTTGTGCCACTTTATTTATCACATTTATTAGTTATTCATTTTTAATTCCGACTCTCTCAAGTATGTTGACTTTTTAAATCTTTTTCTAAATTTTTTTTGGGTTGACAATTTGTGATTTTACTATGTGACGTCAACACTTTGTAAAAAGGCTTGATATGGCAGTGCTGGTAAGTTGTTTCGCATTTCTATTCTATATTCTGACGATTTATATTCACTGTTCATCACAGATTATGGCATGATCTATCGTTATGTCCATTTGACTAACAACATTCTTGACATTGCTATGAGAACTCGTTAAAAATTTTGAAATTCATGGAGATGACACTACTGCTTGCCACTTTCTCGCTGTTGTCTCGGATACAACCTGTCCTGAATCGGAGATAATTTTTTATAATTTTTTAATTGTCGTCATCGATCAACGCGACTATGTTAAATAGCTATAAGCATAGTGAGTTAGTTAATTAACCATCGTTGAAAATGACTTAGTCGAAATGCGTTCGAATTTTGTTTATGTATCTGCGCTACAGATGTATTAGCACTTAAATATACTTGTATTGTATTATTGACGCACCAACAACCGCGTTTGACTCGCACATGCTTTATTTACTTGTTTTATTTTAAATATTTTCTTGTTATTGAATGATTGAACGATTGAATAATTTTTGAGATGTTTAAATTAATCTTTAGCAATGTTATATTCGGGAAAAAATTTTTTATGTATAATTATATATAAAATATATGTAAATATGTGTAATTATGTATAATTATATATTTTTTAATATACATAGACATATTTTATATTATATAATTATATATAAAAATCATATATAATTATATATTTTAATAGATATGGACATATTTGATATTTAATTGATATGGACATTTTTTTCCTGAGATGATTTTTACTCATCATTTATATTTAATCAATTTTCATACTAAAATGTATTAACGAAATACTTAATACAGTCCGTAATTGGTACCAAAATGTCCCAAATAATAACTTTCTCAATGGAGACTATAAAATCATTTACATTACTTAGGTTACTGTATGGATTTTTTTAACGTTAGAAACCAAAAAACAAGCCAATATGAAATTAAACTAAAATTTTTACAATAACACAAGATTATTTTCTAATGCAAATGAAAAAAACCACATTATTTCAAACTATTTTATCTAGTCGGTCACTATTTTGATACATACGTTTTTTGATACATATTAGTGTTACGTCCTGCGGAGTAACTATTCTTTTCTTTCGAAAGGCGGATGCGCAATAAGACGGGTCGAGCAACTAAAAGTCGTTCAATACCCTGAAGGAAATCTCACTCAATTTTCGGCGATACGGCAATACATAATGTATATTATCAGTTCTCGAAAGAACGGTTTATTAAGGGCGCAGCTATGGCCCGATTAAGAAATGTCATAATTCAAGGAACCACATAAACTGCTAAGCACAGCGGTTGACCTGATCCTTATAAATTTCTTAAGAAAATATCAAGTAATGATATTTTCTTGCGGATTCCCTTGCGGATCACCGACAGGTCGCCTACATTAGCTGGATGAATAAATAAGATCTGTTGATGAAGAAATCAAATTTATGAGGGGCTTTGAATGAACGTCGTTGCTCGACACCGGACACGTGCAGGCTCCGTCAATCAGGAAGGATTAGAGATAAAAGAGATCAAACAGTTAACCGGAAAATCGGTACACTCAACACTATAAATCCCTCCAAAAATTATTGAATTATAACTCACCACAGCTGATAGACCGCCCACATTAATCGAGAGAATTTAATTTACGAGATCCTTCGAAGGAACAGCGCTATTTGACGCCGAATACGTGTGGGCTCCTTCAGCGAACGTCAGCGATAAGAAAAATAAAAAACTAAAATTTACGGGGACGCGGCCCTCTCGATGACCAGAAATCTAAGCTCCCGGGACAATAAATTTTTCAAGTAATGATCCTCTGAGGTTCGCTGACAGGTCGCTCTCATTGGTGGAGTAATTAAACCACGAAAGGCCCGTTGGACAATAATTCAATTTACGAGGGCCCGAGAGCGAGTGCCGGAATTCGACACCGGACACGTGCAAGATCCACCAGCGAGCGCCGGAGATAAGGAAAGTCAGGCAGCCGAAATTTAAGGGTACGTAGGCGCCTCGATAACAAAAAATCGGTGCGACCTTCGTCAAAAACAAAGAGAGGGATAGACCAAATTGAATATAAATAGAAGAGTCTTCGGATCAGAGATTCATTCGCCTTCCCAAGTCCGTCAGTAACACGTCCGTTCATCAATTCTCGCTTTACTTTGTCTATCATTGACACTCGGACGCACAGTCGACTATTCGTGTGGCAACACATTCGTTCGGACGTCCTAATAATCGGCCAGTGCCGGTTACAAGGTTCCGCTCAGTGACTTTTTCCTGCGAACATCCAACATTTTGGACCGTACACTAACCAGCTGCTCCCGCACACGACTGTGAGCCGATCTGCAGGCCGAGAGTCATCTCTTAATCACTTAGCGATTCCGATCAGCAAGTAGTAAGTCGCAGGTTTCATTTCCCACTTTTGGTTCTGTACAGCTCTCTCTCTCTCTCCTCTTATCGATAAAATCTGAGAACTTTAACGAGTTACGATTTATATCCATTACGCCCATCTTTCATCGTTTCCCTTTCGCTATTCGAGCCGGATTTCGATCGGGCTCGTAGCATTACCTGACGATATTCGAGATTGATTTCTATTGGGCTCTTAACGTTTCCTTCTCGCTATTCGAGCCGGATTTCGATTGAATTCGTAGCATTTACCTGGCGTTATTCGAGTTTAATTTCTATCGGGCTCTTAACGTTTCCCTCTCGCTATTCGAGCCGGATTTCGATCGGGCTCGTAGCGTTTATCTGACGTTATTTGAGCTTGATTTCTATTGGGCTCTTAACGTTTCCTTCTCGCTATTCGAGCTGGATTTCGATCAGACTCGTAGCATTTACCTGATGCTATTCTATCAAATTCATCGTTAATTTTCCTCATCACCTACTAGAAAACGTCTATCGCGATAGTAAAATTTGTTTGTTACTTCAAAAAGAAAAAGAGAGAGAAATAACCTGTTGCGTCAGCGAGGTGCTGATTATTTAAAAATTTCAATCAACTTCCAAGTCCCTGAAGCGCTAAAGCGTCCCTCCCGCATCCCCCGAAACATCCGGAACCGCCGGAACAGGAAAGCATGGAGGTTCGCGAAAAACAAGCTACAATCGTAGAATTTTAATATAGCTCACGTCATACATCTCTGTAGTACATTCAATATTAACACCTCCAGTTCCCATAACCCCCTCCTTCCTTTCGAACCAAACTCTCGAGTCACTGAGCCTCCAAAAATTCATCCCTGCGTTTCTCGGAATGCTTTTAAGCACCTCCGGAATCGCTGGAATAGGAAGGCACGACGACTCGCGGAGTTAAGCGAGGTTCGGACGGAAGATATTAGTAATACTTCCGGTCCCTCTAATCTCCTTCCTTCCCCCGAACCGAATCCTCCCTCCAAGTTAATTCCTTGGGTACCACTCTCCTTCGCGCTTCTCTCCTTCCCTCGAACCCTCCTTTTTTCCTGTCCCCCTCGACGAGGAGGAACCGTTACCTTCCCCCGAGCCTTGTCCGAATTCCTCGGACTCGGTCTCCAGCTGACTCACATACAGAGTCTTCCCCGACTCGCCCTATTCCCTCTCTCCACCTCCCCCAGAATTTCCCGTCTTCAGGTCTTACGACCTACAAGAAGAGGAAGAACCTTCCCTTTCTCCTGCCCCTAATATCCCCATAGAAGAGGAAGATGAAGAACCTCATCTCTCTCCCGCTTTCAGTATCGAATTCCTAGATGAAATCCCATATCAACCTCCCCCTCCACTATTTCGCTCCCGGTTCCCTCCTATCATTGGAAGCAATTTCCGCAGTCTTTCCCTTATCCTCCGATCCTCTCCCCCACGATATTTATATCATAGGTCCGAACGAGTTCGACCCAGAAGAACTCCGTTCCGTCCTTCCCCAACTGCCCCCCAATGCTGTAATCCCCGTTTTCCTCCACAACACATCTCCAGATTATCACTTTGTTCCCCTAAGAGTTTTCCTAAACCTTTTTCCCCCCAGCTCAATAGGACAGAGAGAGAGAGAGAGAGAGAGAGAGAGGTGTGTATGTGTGTGTGTGCGCGTGCGCGCGCGCGTGTATGTTTTATGCTTTTATGCAATAGAATAATTCTCATTGTCAGACGGCTGATCGCAGGGTGCCCCAGGTAAGCGCCCGCGTCGGACGGTGAGTTGCGCCGCCTCTGTTTACCATGTCTACACGGTCCGTAATTCGCTAACTTTATCCTGTAATTCAAAAAGTAAGCTTCGGACAAAATTTTCGCATAGGAAAAATCGTCTCAGAATTTACCCAAGAACATGTCTTTACAAGGACTCCTGGGTCGTTCTGAATCTGTATACCGCCTAACACCAAATTTAATTTTTGTCCTAGTTGATGCGTTAGAACCTCGATTACAGAGAACAAGGATTAGCGGGTTATTTGCAGTAAAGCAAGTAAGACAAATCATTATATTTTTGTTTCATTATGACAATCATATTTATTATTTTTAAGTTTATTCATGGTATTAATATATGCATATTTTATATGTTGTAGATATTGTTAGCAGTAACATTTTATGCAACTGGCTGGTTGTCACCCACATCCTGTGGATGAACAGTAGGATATAAAAAAGAAAAAAGAAAAAGACGTTTGAATATAAAAAAGAATATTTCTTTGTTATATATTTCAAGTAAACTTAAATCACAAATAAAGTATTGAATTTATTTGATGATAGAGGAGAAGAGGGTATTATGGCTGCTGTGGGCTTTATGACTATCCCTATTATCTCCGTTATTAGATGACGAATTCTAATGATTGTTTATGGAATTATTCGTTTAGTAGCTTGCTGTTTTTTAATGGCATTAATATGCTAATACACAACAGCCGACAATTATTATAAGCCATTTTTACTTTTGAGCATTTCGAAACCTTCGACAAAGTATACTTTAACATTTAATTACATATACTTCCTTATTCTTTTTAATCTTGAGAGCGTATATCACACGAATATATATACTCGAGTGTTTTTTTATTTTTGTTTTTTATTTAACTATACATATTTCGAGTTATGCAAAATTATTCAATAGCGTAGCATTTTCAATATGCAGCTACCTAAGTGGTCTCGTAATATGACTGCTATCGATCTTTTCGTATCAAAATATTTCATCGATAAGTCGATTGAGAATTGCATCGAGATATCATTTTAGCTTTGTCGTTTACCGACTGTTAAACAAGGATAAAATGCACTCGGGTTCAAAGATGGCGGCGCACACCGTCTCTGCGCGATGTCTAACCTAACAATCTAACGTACGATATAACCCTGTCTACCTTCGTGCCTGTTTATCGGTTCGTGCGAGCTCTTGTTCGTCCGCTTATTCATACTATGTTGGTCCGCTTATTTTTATTCGTACTCGTGGCTGCCTGTCTATTCGTGCTCTGCCCCGTATATTTTACGTACAATAAGATTACTACTCGCACATTTGGCCGCATTTACTCGGCTGATTCACCGGGCCGTAATTGTTCGATATCTTATTATGTTGGAGATTTCTGGATAAAATCACAAGATTATTTAAATGTATGTATTTTACAATATTTTATTCCTGTAACTCTAACAGCACATGATGTCATACTCGTACATGTATTATCGAATGACGTACGATATCTTCTGCTGTTAAACTCATTCTAATTGCGTAAACGTAGTTGTAAGTGGTTGTAAAGTGCTCAAACTTCATCTTCTATGCTTATAACAGCGTTGGTTATAAACGTGGAAGATGAAGTTCGACTATCTCCTACAACATATACTTTACAATTGTAACAGCAGCTTACAACTGAATCTTACAACCATTTTACAACCACTTGTTTGTTTCAATAAAATATATGATTTCGTAATAAAATACTGTGTTTAAAAAAAAAACCAATTTTTTCAATTTATTTTTGGGCTAGCCATATTACCACCACTTTTTCTCTTCCACCGATTATGCAGTGCATCACATTTTTATAAATCACGTCCTAAGTAATAAATATTTCATTACTTTGAGTCTGAAATCTGTTAAACAACACTTTGACGAATATAATCGTTCAAGTTTTAATATAAAATATTGATTATTGACAAAGTTATCCAATAAAATAAAAATGGGTGCCATATTACCCTCTTCTCCTCTACAAATTGTAGATGTTTTGTTATTTAGAGTAATTTAAAAAATGACATTTTAATTTAATACAAATAACACCCAAAATTAACTTTTAAAATTTAACTTAATTTGTGATACAACTTTCAACTAAGATATTTATTTAACTCTTAATGTAACTAAATTAATTTTTTAATTACTCTTACATCAACAACCGCTAAGGATCATATTGACAATTATTTCTCTAATTTGATAAATTAATTTTATTAGCCATTAATTTAGTTAAATTCAGTTTAGTTAAAAAAATATTAACTTATCTAACCCTGTTTTTATTAAATATACAGGATGTCAGCGAAACCCGAGGCGGTACGGGGAGACCCACAGAGTAGAGATCCATCATGAGGACCCCCAGGGTTCAATTCTCGGACCACTCCTGTGGGACATCGGATATGATTGGGTCTTCCGGGGTGTCCTCCTCCGCGGGCTGGGGGTGGTGTACTACGCGGACGACACAGTGCTCCTGGCCTGGGAGAGAAATTGGGGAAGCACCATCCATCTCGCCGAGGTGGGGGTAGCGCACCTGGTGGGTAGAATAAGGTCGCTAGGCCTGGAGGTGACCTTCCAAAAGACCGAGACCGTCTGGTTTGCCGGGCCTCGGGTGAGGGGGCTGCCTCGGGGGGCCCAGCTGACCATAGAGGGGGTCAGGGTCGGGATTGGGACCCAGATGAGATATCTGGGGCTCATTCTCGACAGCCGGTGGAGCTTCGAGGCGCACTTCCGGCAACTGATTCCCCGATTGCGGGCATCAGCCTCCAGCTTAGGGAGATTGATGCCCAATCTCGGGGGACCGGGAGGAAGGGCTCGCCACCTCTATCTGGGGGTGGTCCAGTGGATGGCCATGTATGGCGCCCCGGTGTGGTATCCGAAGATGTTGGCCAGTCCTCGCATCAATGCGCTCCTCAAGGGGGTGCAGCGGAGTCTGACCATCCGGGCCGCACGGGGATATAGGACCATCTCCTATGAGGCGGCGACCATGGTGGCCGGGTCGTTGCCGTGCGATCTCGTGGCGAGCATGTACGCGCAAGCATACGATGAGAGAATTGCCCGCCGTAGGGATCCCGCTGCGGCGACGGCCTGGATACACAGAGACGAGGAGGTGACCGCTGGGCGGTAGGCAAGGAAAGTACGTGCTTATTCGGCTGACTTTATTAATTTTTATCTCGGTAACTATTGCGAATTTTGAAAAATGGTTAAGAACTTTTCTGTTCAGTTTGACTTGCTCTATTAATCTATGAGAGTGTCGGCGAACTTTCGCAGACACCCTGTATATGCTTGTAATTATTCATACCACTTGCCATTGTTCAACCGTTTTTGTTGCTTCTTGCAAGAAATTCAATTCATTTGTTAATTCTGTCCACTTTTTTGAACTTCTTCTTTCATATGTAGTGCATGAATTTTTCCTTCTGCGAGACCCTTATTTATGTTTTAAAAAATCTATCATTTTTGTTAATTGTACTTATAATGCTCTTGTAGTTCTTGTTTTTTTTTGCTTTAAAATACATGGTATTAAAAGTTTCTTATAATATTATATCATGTGTATATTTTACATTGGTAATTATTTGGAATACGGGCATCGTCAAAAATGTTGATAAAAATATACTTATTCTGTCGCTTTGTATTAAAATTAATTAATGCATCGAATAATTATATTTGTATCGACATTTTTTATGAGGCTCGCGTATTCTATAATTATCTTTTTTAATTAGGTAACCATTTTTCACGTTGTTATAAAAATGAACAAAGTTATTTGATCCGTAACCAACGTAAAAATACTCTGCTATGTTTATCAAGTAAAGGTAAAGATTTAAAATTTTTTGTTCAATGTTCATAAAACTAGGCACAAGACACTAAAGTTATTAGATTTTAACTGTTTAAAATCTGGCAATGTTGCACATCTATCGAATTATTTCGATATGTCTGTAGCAATTTTTGCATCGAATATAATCGTTAAAGTCAAGTTACAGAATCATCTGCAGTAATGATTGTCGGTAGCGCAAGCGACATCTGTCGATAGCTAACGATATCGACAGTCATCGTTAAGAAGTTGTAGAATCCCGTAGCTGAGCGCGCGAAATCAGATCTGGGATTCGTAAACTTTAATCGCGAATAATTTGAAAACCATTATACTCTCGACATTTTTGTATTAAGATTTTTTCTTAGTATGGTCTAAAGAATCCGCTCTTAAGAGGGGATCCGAGCTTTTTGGGACACCCTGTATATATATATATATAACTAATTATATATATATATAAAACAAATGCATCTTAATCATCTTTGTATGAATCTAGAACGTTTGAGAATTTATAATAAAGTAAGTTTGTTAATGTAATCGACATCCGTCGAACACAATTATTTCGACATAACCCTCCATCCCTGCTCTAGAGATAAAGCACTTGGTCCGATCCACAGCGATTAAGTTCGTTAACTCAAATCAGATGATCGCACGACTCCAGGAAAGAGGTGTCAAAGCGTTCCACAAAACATTGACCCATATTCCAGAGTCACCACAGTGCGTTCGACTCGTGACGCACGTCCCTCTAGTGCGCCCACAAGAAACCGTTTGTTGCATCGTTCCCTCTCTTCATCAGATCTCCTTTATCACTTAAATAAATACCTCTCTCCTTAAGGTTGGACGTAACAAGTGACTACCACGATTATTTTATTTATAATTAGCCCTGCAGTACATTTGTATGCAGTACATTTGTAATTAATTTCTTCTATGTCCGAATAATTTAAATGATCACTTTTGTCACTATTTCTTATAAAATATGTAATTTAAATACATACATTGACTGACGCAAGTGCGTCATGAATTTAACGTATCTTATAAGCACTGAACTATAATAATACTGGAATAGGCACTGGCTGCTAAAAAGCGTGCTGAGAGAGGGGGCCAATCCGCAGGGCTTCCTTCTTTATTGTACAGTCACGTTAGAAAGTTTTAAAGTACCGGCACATGGGAATAGATAAACGAACGACTTGAGTGACGTATTTAACTTTTGAGTATGAATGTAACGTGCTGCTGACGCATATATGCGCAGAGAACGCTTAGAAAGAGAGGGTGGTACCGTGCATCTCAGACACGCTTTCCACTTATGGATGTAATATGGCAGTGCCTATTCTAGTATTATTATAGTTCAGTGCTTATAAGCCAATGGCCGTTACACGCGCCATCTGCTTTGAATGAATCTGAATGATAACGCACTCACTTTTAATATGCTTAAAATAAAATAGAAAACTGATAAACATGTATATAAACATGTACTATTTTGATATTAGACGTTAATAAGTTAATATTGGCAATATGCATTGCAGAATTTTCTTGCGATTTTAGTAAATATATAATGTACTTGGTCACTAACTAAACCATAGTTATTAATTAGGACATTCACCTTATTGATTGATGCGTATACAAATTAAATAATAATGCAAAATTTAAAAGTTACTATTAATAATTATTAATAGTAAAAGAAAAACTTTGCTAAATCCTTCACCTGTTGTCGCCTGTTTTGCATTCGATAACAACGCAGCACTGCGCATGGCGTGCCCGTCGTGCTGAGAGTCGAGAGGTTATCCACGCATCGAGAACTTAAAAAACTTTTTTTCGAAAACAAAGCAAAAGACTATTTTGAAACTTTTTTCCAAGCTATTGAAAAACTGAAAGTATATAAAAACAATTTTTCCAGATTTTGTGATTCTCTCCCCAATTGTTTAAAAAATTGTTAAGAAGTTAAATAAACATTGAAAAAAGAACTTTTTTGCAATGTTTATATTTTACTCGTAAGCTAGAACATTTTCCGCAGAAATTAAAAAAATTCTACTTTGTTTTCAGCTAGCAAAATTATAAATTTTAAACAAAATATTAGTCAAATTTTTAGTTGTTCATATCTCAACTAACTATGCAATTAAAAAATCCTTTGACACAAAATTGTATTTCCCATTTCACTATTGATGTGTAAAATTTAAAATTCTTTGATAGATTACTGATTTGCTTCACATAGAATAGCTTGTTGGATTTATCTTTTCAAGTCATATCGACTGATGTTATTCTTAATCTCTTCCCTCCCCAGCCAGAAATGACTCATCGAATCGACGTCAAATCGATGTTGAAATCATCGAAATTACATCGTATCGAAATAATACTCGAAATTTAAAGCTTATTTCAAAGTCTGTGCTTTATAAGATATTTTTAAAAGAAACAGATTATTTGTAACACGTCATAAACGGGAAAATTATATATTTTCTGTGAGGACATCGATATTTCATCATTTCGATATCGATTCGAAGCTATTTCGATTAGCTTTTTATATAATCACTTTTATTTATATTATATACAATAGAATACAATGTGAATGAAGAATTATATTGTATTGACAGACATAAATAATGTAAAAAAAAAATTTAAGATTTCAGCATTAATAATTACATTACAATATTAACTTTTAAGCAAATTCTTAACTTAAAAGAAGGTCAATAACCGAGCGAATTAAGATAATTATAAAAGTAATGCACGTATTAAAACTACTCTTACATCAAGTTTTTCGCAAACGAAACGTTTCGGCTTTACTTAGCCTTTTTCAATCGTCCTACCTATTATGACATCAATTAATAATAATAATGAGAGCTAAACATAATATAAACTTTTACAATTTATCAAGCACGCGTTTGTGCAAAGGAAGCTATGATAATAATGAGAGCTTAACATTTTCAGTTCGACATGTACAAATACAAAAAATTTTGTGAAAAACTTGTCTGTACTTCTTAACACGAGGAGACCTCGTGTTCGACTAACCCTGGGTTAAACAATTAGACCGAAAATTTGACATCCTACACAAGACTCCTGTGAGGTTTCCAGATAATCCACGAAAATTAATTTTAATTTTAACACATGAAGCCAGACGAAACACATTCTCGTCTCCAAATAAGTAATCTGTGGAAAAAATCGTAGCTCCTTTTGCATAATGGTTCTCTGGACGAAAATTTTTCACAAAATTTGTTGTATTTGTACATGTCGAACCGAAAATGTTAAGTTCTCATTATTATCATAGCTTCCTGTGCACAAACGCATGCTCGATAAATTGTAAAAGTTTATATTATGTTTAGCTTTCATTATTATTATTTATTGATGTCATAATATCTAGGATGATTGAAAAAGGCTAAGTAAAGCCGAAACGTTTCGTTTGCGAAAAACTTGATGTAAGAGTAGTTTTAATACATACATTATTTTTATAACTATTTTAATTCGCTCGGTTATTGACATTCTTTTAAGTTAAGAATTTGCTTAAAAGTTAATATTGTAATGTAATTATTAATGCTGAAATTCTTAAAAACTTTTTTACATTATTTAAAAAAATATATATATTGTTACGCCCCGAGTCGGGTCGCCCCTGCGGATATCGATATGTGACAACGGATGGTCG
>QKQZ01007334.1:0-13117 GCA_003595255.1 Solenopsis fugax | reverse complement strand
AAATTGACTTTTCCAAATTTTCTAACACTTCACTAAATTATTCAAAATTAGAAAACACTGACTTGAAATCTGTGAAACTCACTGAATTTAATTTATTAAATTGTTCGGAGATATCGTGACGCAATTTCCTGAAAATTAGAGTCATTTACTGACAGGGTACATATATTACATATAACACGGCTGCACATGTCAATTTAAATTTCAATTTATTAATAAGTCTTCGATTAAGCGCTACGGCGCTTGTACAAATAATTCAATGGCCTTATTTCAATAAAATAAAAATGTTTCTAGCATTAGGAACGCTTTGGTTCATGCTAATCCGCTTAACTCTAACATAGACGAGTATGCATGCGTGTGTATGTGTGTGTGGAATCTTAATTAATTAATTAAAAATCAAAGAAAAATCTGAGCGCGATGGCGTTTCTTCAAATGGTTTTAGAATTCACGCGACTAATGAATGCTAAAATTTGGACCTTGTAAAATATTTCCTTCTATGAGAAATTGGAATATTCGAAATCTGTCAATTCCAGGAATTGTGGATCTAAAACAATTAATATAAAATCAACGAAAAGGCGGACAGAGGCCGGAACACTTTGCGTTTGTTTCTATAACAGGATTCTATCGAATAAATTTTACTTTACAATCGTAGCTTTCTTATTTTCAAACTTCTCTCGTATGTGTTAGTATATGTAAGTGTATGACAAGTGTCTTCAATCTCTTATAATTCACAAATTAATTAAAATAATTTGACAAAGTTTTATAAATGCATTCACATTCACTCTATTTAATGAATAGAATATGAATGAAACTTCTCGTTATTTCATGGAATCAAAATTCTCTCATATGAGAGTGTGTTAGTGTATGTAGGTGTGTGTCTTCAATATTCTTAAAATCAGATTTAAACTTACTCAATATTCTCAAACTCAACTCAGGAAAGCCGCGATCCGATGAGAAGCCAGCAGCCTAACTCTGCTGCTGCGACTCGATGGAAAAGCCGGGTTTCCCTCAAAATCAAGAATTATTTTCTTCCGCACTGGACAAACGTCCGTACTCTTTGACTACTCTCTACGCACTGCTCCTTTGTTCTTTTCACCATGAGATGATCCATACGGTAGTGTGCGTATGGTGTAAGCAATTGTTTTAGTTTTGAAAAAGATAAGTGTGCTGAATCGATCGATAATGCGCGTTTCTTGATGCATTAAAACTTACTATGGAGAACAATTAATTTAATTTTCACGGCGTTTCTGGTTGAGTTAAGATTACTTAGCTAACGAAAATTGTTATAATTAATTATTTTCTACTTGGCTATGTAAGAATAATTCGTTAATGATTTCGCTTAACACTAGTAATTATTATTATCGTCGTCAAATAAATTTTGGGAGTAATAACTTTATCTTAATTGAATAACGAACGATTTATAATACATGTATTTAAAATTTTGTTCCTTAATTTCCAATGGTCTTTAAATAAATAAATTATTTAAAGAGGATAGGTATAAGAGCGTACTCTTTCTCGCTCTAGCAACCAGTAACTGTACAGCAAACCACATAAGTCTCTCTCTCTCAGATTCATGCATATGGTAAGCCTTATAGACGAGGCATGGCTCATATGCTCGTCCTTGTTAGAAGCATTGATTTTAGATTGGACAATCCTATTTAACCTTCTTTGTCTATCCAAGGCATAAATCTGGTAACTAATTATTAATTTTTATTAATAAGATCTACTTAACAATTGGATTATAGGAGAACGGCTGGTCGTAGGGGGATGAAATTTAAAATGGTAAGGTAACTTATTATTCTGCACATTTTAGGGGTGTTCATGAATATATAGGGTGTCGCAAAAATAAGTATTAACTTTAAATTCAATAACTTTTAAACTATTGTAGGTGAAGAGGTGAAATTTGGGGAGTACATTGGTCTTCCCAAGGGGTGTTAGATGAGAAGGGGTGGTTTTTCAAAATTTCCAAAAATCATTGATAGAAGCCTCAAAACGACAGGAAATATTTTTCATAACATTTATTATGCTAAATTACATTATTTAAGCGATTTTTGAGTTTGGGGTGGTTTTTTGGATTTTCATTTATTCCGAAACGGCTTGCACGATCCGTTTTGACTAGGGTTCAAATGAAAGGGCTTGGAGGGGCGCTTCTAATGTATATCTTAAAATTTTGAAATTTTAATTGTTTAAATAATTATAAATGAAATTTTGAAAATCAACCAAACTAACTTTATATTTGGTTTCTAGGGGCATTATTGATCTCTGGGAACACAATTTGTGTAGGTCAAAATTTAATAGTTACAATTAACAAAATGGTTTTCCGAAAATCTTGACATGTTAGTCTCCCAACTTTATTGTGGTTTCTTATAGAGGGGGTTGAATAGATCAATTTTGGCTCTATAAGTTTTGTGATTAATTCCAAACTTAACCTCAAAATTTATATAACTCGAAATTTGGTTATTGAACATTACCCAAATTAATTATGACAACTTATAGAGGGAGTTAAGTAGTTCAAGTTTGCTTGTGTCAATTTTGCAATTGGACAACCTTTAATCTCCTCAATCTTAATATCTCAAAGTTTTATTAAAGATAAAGTTATTGGGTCGTTTGACGATGATAATTTACATTTGTTTACAGTTACATCTAAACTAATATGTATTTCTATGTCTAAATATTATTTTTGTATTTTTATATTTTATTTCTTAAATTATAATAAGTTTATAATAATGTAATAATATTTGAATAAGTATGTAATCTTAACTTCTAATAATGGAATATTATAATATTTTTAAATCAATATGAATCCTTAAACTCTATTAGTTAATACTTATTGTAATATTATCTTGGATAAAGTATATGTCTTAAATTCCTAATATTTGTAACTCTTTTATTTCCTTTTACTTTTATTTCGATATTTAAAGTAATTATTGTAATAATAAGTGAGTAGAATATGTACCTTAGTATCTATATTTCACGTGAATATCAATGTATATTATAATGTAATTAATAAATTGTTTATGCAATATCAAATTTTAATCTCTAATTGAATAAGTAAAAAAAAAAGAAAAATTTGGGGACGCGCCGGACGTCACACCTTCCCCCTAAAAGAAGAACAAATTACGACTTCGAGAGAGAAATTTGTTCTAGGTCGTTTAAACGCTGTGAAAGGGTATTATATCCGGCTGCACGAGAGGTACCTGGAATGACTGGTTCTTCACGGGGCAGATTCCTATCTGTCTGAGTCTCGGCTGGTGATGCCCGTATGAAGTACTGGTGGGCTGTCTCGATAGCTGGATCTCGGGAGACCAATGTTCGATCAGTTGAGGGCGGGCTCGAAGGATGTTCGCCCTCTGGATTTTTAGTAGTCTGGGGTTACATAGGTCTGGCGAGGTGTAGGAGTAGGTGCGTTAGAGAACTCCATATAGCTCCCAACAGGTGAAGGATACATCCATATGCCGTGTGTAGGGCATAGCCATGTATTGCAGTATCTAGGATGATCTTGACCACTCTGATAATGATGAATATGCCAAGGACTCCAGCGGTTGCCGATCCAAAGGTTACAAAGCCGTTCCAAACTCTGGTAGCGGCTGATTCAGCGATCTTATTAAGAGAGTCCTCGTCGAGTAGATTGTATAATGAGATGTCACTTGAGCTTATCCCTCGTCCTGACAAACCTCTTGCAATGGTATTAAGCAGGGCTGGTTTTTCTGCGGGGAACATTATATGTTCCCTTAATCTCTTGGTGTCTTCTTCTGCATAGATCCCGCTGACAGCTAGTGGGCCTGGGGACAGGTATTTCCATGTCGGAGCTATCATGGGCTGCAACTGGTGTGGTGGGAGAAGACGATTCTGTGGTCTGGGTGTAAACTGTACCCAATTGTCTTCGATCAGGTATAAAGTTGGTAATTCTGGATCACATTCAATTTCATTGCCGACTTTAGTCAGCATTCTTGACTTAGGTTTCAAAAACCATGAACTGTTGACCAATGTTACTGGAAGTTCCAAGTAACACTTATCGGTTCTTCGTACTTGGACGTCTACTGGGATGCATTTTATCACAAAGATGGCTTCGCCAGCGACGACTGCCATATAACCAGGGCCTTTCATTAATCTGTAGGAAAACTCATCTGGTTGTAGTGTTGCATAAGATAATGCGTTGGTCAACACTTGACGCTCTAATTCACATTTTTGCTGTATTATATTCCGATAAAGATTGGTCATTTGTTGGCGTATATGTTTTTCGACGTACACGAACTTACTGTTCATGTATAAAAAGATATCTAAATTCTCCATATGGATAGGAGATCTCTTCAGTGGGGATTCTCCTTTAGTTGTCTCGAGGATAAACAATTTGGGATGCTCCGTCCCAAACAACGTATAGCCACACAATGACTGTCCTTTAGTTCTGGTTAACGCAAAGGTTGTTTCTTGCGTAACCAAACTATAGATGGTGGAAGAATGCGGGTCCTCAGAATTCTCTAAGAATTTTACTGCCATTCCTTCGTAGAGAACATCGTATTGGTGGAAGTCACATCCGAGTAGAGGTAGAGGCTTCCAATAGGAGTATCCGTCCTCGGAATCGATACAAAAGCCATCCTTCAAGGGGCAGATGGTTCCAGATTTTAGGACGACTTTTTCCACGCCCAATTGCACTGGTACGTAGGAGGATTTTAAAGTGACCCTTGCCACTCCCTGAACAATTACATCGTCCCATGTGCCATAGGGATCGGAATATTGGATCCCTTGACAAGTGCCATCGTTATTGATTTTCCCAGCGAGTGTGATACTCCGGGTAGTAGTTTGATTGGCTTTGATCCCTTGTAAAACGTTGCTTATTCCCAGAGACAGAACACCGTCTCTGAACATTCGGTTACATTGATCGTAACCGGTTTCGTGGAGGTAGTCGGCACGTTCGTTATGCACAGCACTGATATGGGAGTGCATTCCACAATGGTATATAGTGCGCGAAATCTCCACCTTGCACTGGATTACTTCGGTGTGTGTATATTCCGATAGTTGGAGTAATTGGATGTAAACACTGCTGGTGTTGGCTTTCCGTTGGTACGTATCACATTCCCCGACGTCTAGCAGGGACATAGTCGTGATATTTAAGTGTCTTCCCCCGCAGTCATATCCGATGAGTCCCCTCACTGGACTGCAGAGGCATGTCAGCATTGTTACTATTACTAATGCCGCAGACATTGTCTGTAATATATATAACATATATACATATATGAATATAGTGTTGTTTATTTTTTTTTTTCAATTTACTCGTATTGAGGTAACTTATTTTATGATTACACTTAATTCTTGAGTCTGGGTTAAATACAGAGTAAAATACTGATGATTAGTATATTTAATTATATATGTATAACTGGTAAATGTGCAACTGACACAAGGATTCGTCACACAGTTCATAATCTTCGAACTCTATTTCAAGATTTGATAACATATGCAAATTTTGCTTAGCAAAGTGCGTTAAATAAAACAAAATTCTGTGAAGACATTCCCATGACAAATCCTTACGTCAACGTAACATGATAATATAACTTAATTTAAGAGTTCGCCAGAACTCTATCCCTTAGAGTCAAAATTCTTTTGACATTTTGGTGTACGTCATATATAAGGTTATCAATATAGTGCGTGTTAAGGTTAACACCACTTGTCGCTTTATACAGTGCGTTCATACATTCTTGACATGACTTCATATTACGCGCTAGATACAATAGTTTCCTGCAGAGCTTACACCTGTCAAGGGGTACCGCGACAGTTCCTTTTATTAATACATGTAACAGTTGTTCGTTTAATATACTGATACCTCTGCGTCTGGCGCAGGTTTTACAAGCGTATAGAAGGAGACCACTATTCACAATAGGAGTCCTTTTACCGATATAACAAAATCCTTGAGGAAATGTGAACTCTGAGGTGGTGTTGATATTACTGGTAAACTATCCATTGGGTTTTGCACTTATACTAAGGTTCCTATTATTTCAAAGAGAACGCTGCAAGCAAGATCTTTAAATTGATATATTTATAATTTCTTGGTTATAAATTTGCTGGTTTAAAATGCGAAAGGATCCAGTGAATCTAGTAGCTAACAAAGAGCGTTTCACATATTTCCATAAAACCTTTTTTTTTCGCTCATAATCTAATGTATCGAATTTATTGGTTTCATAACCGGTATTGCTGCCACGCCATGGGATATGTTATACAAATAATTGACAAGGTTATGTTCATATAGGTTTATGCTTGCGATCAAATTTTTAAACGCGGGAGGGGCAATCCAGATATGAAGCCACTGGGCATGTTACATAGAATTATATATATATACGCCTAAAATTATCCACGGTTAGTACTATCGTTTACCGATCGATTAAATTGGTATGAGTGTCTAGGTGAACGTGTAGCTAAACGAGTACGCGTTTGC
This sequence comes from Solenopsis fugax, assembly GCA_003595255.1. Lineage (NCBI taxonomy): Eukaryota > Metazoa > Arthropoda > Insecta > Hymenoptera > Formicidae > Solenopsis > Solenopsis fugax. The sequence continues at coordinate 6,693 of QKQZ01007334.1, read as the reverse complement.
GAAATATTTATTATCGTTGCTTCATTATCATCGTAGGGGCGGTTACTTGAGGTAAGTAAATAGTGCACAAAGTTCGACAATAGGCCGTTGCAAACGGCGCAGCTAGTGACAGTCCTACGGTCTGGTATGATAGCTGAACATTGGCAACACCATTCGTACTCTGGGTTGACGCCTAGGTGAACATAATGCCTCGATATATGTTCATAAAAGGGATCTTCTCTGGGATCTTGTCCTTCATAACAAGCGTCACATATAAGGTGTCCCGAACGTATGTGACGGAAGAATATCGCTGTGCAACACTGAGCTGTATCCAGCCAAGGTTGGAACGGCAAGTTAACGGGACCTCTTGGGGTCGAGGTTGCAAAATAAAGGGGGCACATGTTACTGATCCATATTGTTCGCACTGGTCATAGAGTTCATTATTTTTCCTGTGACTGATTTAAAGTTAGAACGTTAATACACAAATAATAGTGTTGTATGGTCTGACCAAACAGTTGAATGCAGTGATGCCAATACAATCTGTGAACACATAGAATGTTATTAAAGCGTCATCCTGGTTCAGTATATGAAATCTTTAATTTATCCATGTGCACTGTACGGGGCTTATCATTAATTAAAATTTTAACATTATTATTAGGGAGAATTTCTAGAACGCGGTATGGACCTTTGTATTGTTCTGCGAATTTGCCGCGAAGTGGTTCTTTTAAGACGAATACGTAAGAACCGACTTCAAAATTTTTAGGATTCATTTTCCTGTCATAATATGCCTTGCTTCGAATCTTTGCCTGATTTAAATTCATTCGTGCGCTTTCCTGCAGATCTTGGATTTTATCAAATAAGCTTAGCAAATACTCTTGGTAAGTTGGCTCTAAATTTTCATCGATCGGAACATATGTGGAGGGTGCGCGGGCTAATTTGCCAAAAACGAGTTCATAAGGGGTATGTCGAGTTCCCTCATGAACACTAGTGTTGTATGAAAACATTGCAAGTTCTATAAACTCATCCCAATTTTCTTTGTGCTCAACTTGGGTCCTTAAATATTCCATCAAAACGTGGTGTGAACGTTCAAGAGAAGCGTNGGAGGGTGCGCGGGCTAATTTGCCGAAAACGAGTTCATAAGGGGTATGTCGAGTTCCCTCATGAACACTAGTGTTGTATGAAAACATTGCAAGTTCTATAAACTCATCCCAATTTTCTTTGTGCTCAACTTGGGTCCTTAAATATTCCATCAAAACGTGGTGTGAACGTTCAAGAGAAGCGTTCGACTGGGGGTGGTACGCTGTAGTTTTAATGTGTCGGATATTGAATTTTCGCGCCAAATTCCGAACAAAGGCGGATAGGAAATTCGCTCCCTGATCCGTCAATATAGCACGTGGTGCTCCGTAGATGCAAATAAAACGCTTCAGGAATGCATCGCCAATTGATAATGAAGTAGCTTCCCTTAAAGGAATTGCTAAAGAGTATTTGGTTAGTAAGTCCTGGATGGTAAGCATGTATTGATTCTGATTCTCAGTTATGGGTAATGGTCCCACTATATCTAGGGCGATTTTGTCGAAGGCTGAGCCCGGGGTATCGGTGATAACCATGGGCTGTCTTGTTTTTACCCTAGTTAATTTCCTTATTTGGCATTTCTTACAACGACGGATAAATTCCATTATATCCCTTTTCATGGATTTCCATGAATAATTAGCTCGTAGTCTATTGAATGTCTTGGTGACTCCTTTGTGTCTACCAATGGCTGATGAATGATATTCGTTGATAAGGGCTTCGCGTTCCTGGGGAGTAGGCGTTTGTACCATGTTTCCGCATATAGTAAGGCAAAGTGGTACATCCTTCAAATGGTCGTGGATTCGTTTAAATACTTATCGCCATGGGAGATCATCAAAGCGATCAGTCCTGCTAAGACTAATGGATTCCAGATTTAGTTCAGTGACTACATCCAACAAGGACTGCAGACAATTATCTAAGTTTTGTGGCTCTATAGGGGTTCGATGATCAAGTTTTATTGGAATTGAAATTAATACATGGTTTTTACCTATAGGTCTGACGTGAGCTCTTTCATAAGCAAGGTCCTTATATTTAGGTAGTAAATTTTGTTTCTGATATTCTAGGGCTCCATTGTCAAAAGGTATTCCATTTAGTAGAGTAAATATTACATGATTATCGTGACAGTGTATCAAATTATCGCGGGTTTCGATTATCTTTAATTGTTCTGGAGGTTGCAAGTTCGGAGTTACTTCTCTTATATCGCAAGGTACTGTTGCAAGATCTATAATTTCTTGATATGAGTGAGCATCATCATCATTATCATCAGAAGGTTCCTCGAAATCATCTTCCAGAAGGGATGCATTGTCGCGATCATCGTCATCGCTGTCACTTTCATTGGATGAAATATTTCCTGATTCGTCTAGAGTTCTTATAGGCAATACTGAGTTAACAGGCGGATTCCTTAACAATGCATCCGCATTACTGTTTAGCGTTCCCTTCTTATACTGTATTTCATATTCATATTCTCCTAACTTGATGCGCCATTTCCATAATCTAGAAGAGGGGTCCTTTACGGAATGTAACCATACCAACGGTTTGTGATCTGTAATTATAGTAAACTTCCTCCCATACAAATAGGGTCTGTAATGATTCACACAATAAATTATTGCCAAACACTCCTTTTCAATGGTGGAATAATTCTGTTCTGCGGAATTCAGAACTCTGGAAGTGTAAGCTATCGGTAAGTCTTTACCGACGTCACCTTGGCTGAGTACACCGCCGATGGCATAACCAGATGCATCTGTGGTTAAGTTAAATGGTTTACTAAAATCAGGGTACTGTAGAATGGGTTCCGAACATAATAATGCTTTTAAGTTTTCAAAGGCTTCTATTTGCTTTGGTTGCCACACAAAAGTAGAGTTTTTCTTTAAAAGATCAGTTAATGGTTTTGCAATTTTGGAAAAATTAGGAATGAATCGGCGATAATATCCAACTAGTCCTAGAAACTGCTTAATATTTTTGAGATTCCTTGGAGCGGGATACTCCGATACAGATTGTACCTTGTTAGGATCAGGTCTGACACCATCAGAGCATATGATATGCCCTAAATAAGCAACTTCTCGACGCAAGAATTCACACTTATCGGGTTGTAGTGTGAGATTAGCATCCTTTAGTCTCTTCATTAATCTTTTAAATTTTATCTCGTGTTCCTTGAGAGATTTGGCATAGATGACAATGTCATCCATATATACAAATAACTCATTACCTTGTAATCCGGATAGTACATTATCCATGAGCCTTTGGAATGTAGAAGGGGCGTTTTTAAGACCAAAAGGCATCCTTTTAAATTGGTAGTGTCCATATGGTGTGGAGAATGCTGTTTTGGGTGCATCCTTAGGTGCCATGGGGATTTGGTGAAATCCGGAAGCCAGATCAAGGACTGAAAAGTACTTAGCATTTCCTAGTTGATCTAATATAATTGAGATATGAGGTAGAGGGTATGCGTCCGATAGTTTTCTCGTTTAAATTCCTGTAATCTATTACCATTCTCCAGCGCTTGTTGCCGGAAGAATCAGGTTTTTTAGGGACTATCCACACTGGGGAACTGTAAGGGGAACTCGAGACTTCAATAAGTCCGTCATTTAATAACTTGGTTACCTGCGAATCTATCTCCTGTTTATGCACAGGGGGAAATCTATACTGTTTCTTATGAACAGGTATTTCATCCACCGTAGGAATCGTATGCTGCGTTGCACTCGTGCAACCTAATTTTTCTCCCGATATGTAAAATCTGTCTTCATGTTCTTTAACGAGCGCTAATATACTTGATTTCTCCTCGGAGTTCAAGTGGTTGAGGCGCATTAGGGGAAGAATCCTATCAAACCGAGATTCTTGCAAACTTTTGACAAAATTACAATTCTCCGACGAGTTGTCCTGATAATCTATAGAATTCAACAGAGGCCGGTCATCTGACTCAAGCCAGTAACTCAAGTTGCTTGCAGGAATCCCTCGGGTCCCTGCAGTATTGCAACTATCAACCTTACTTACTAAAACGGGTTCGGAAGAAGAGAGTTCGTGATCAGCGGCGACGGAGCGCCCTCGGGCCTCAACGCAACTTTCCGCAGCAGATTGCTCTTCTTTTATTTCCAACCCAGGAAAGCTCGCGACTCGATGAGAAGCCGAGTTTTCTTCTAATTTCAAAATATTTTTATCAGGAATGTCGTAGTCTTGCAATTCTAGAAAGGGCACCTTGACCAAGTAATCCACCTCAGTGGTGTTGATCAAGGGCAAATATGCTTTACCATTAACGTTGGTGACTATAGCATCACCGCAGTATAGACCCTTTGTAAAGGTTATCCTAGGTAAATATCCAGACAATTTTTCAGGGTTTGTTACAATAGTGTGAAAAGAGGTGACGGTTCGTCCCCGACTTTCTACATGAGTTTCTGAAATAAAAGGGATTTTCTTTTCCCCAATTGTTAAACAATTTTCTCCATAACTGATTGTGGCATTATTGGTTTTCAAAAAGTCACTCCCCAAAATTCCCTGTTGGAGAATAAGGGTAGAGTCAGGTATCAGGTGAAACAACGTTGGTTTCCCTAAAAGACATAATGTTTTGGAGCCAAGAGTCTGCATTGTCTCGGTGGTTATACCCTTGATAAAGCGAGGATTTTTATTTACCCACGGGACGGATGGTTTTACCGATCCTTCTTTAATGAGACTCGCTTCGGCCCCGGAATCTACAAGATAAACACATGGAGTGATCGTATGCTCTGATGCCAAAATTATTGTTGATGGGTTTGGGTAATCCTTTCCTGGGTCCACTCCGGCTGAACCGACCGCGATGGGTCCTTTTCCTGAGTCATGATTGTCATTACTTGAGCAGGGCGTCCTGCTTGGGCAGCGTCCCGGGCGATACCGTCTCCTGTCGGGGCGCCCTGGGCGTTTCCCTGCTTTGGCGAGGTTAGAGCAACAGCGGCTGCTTCGTAAAGGCCCTGAAATTGGTGGCGGAGTGCGTTCAATCGACTTTACGGGAGCTCGGGTCCCTCTCGGCGACGGAAGAGAACTGTCGCCTGGACAGGGACGAGATACTCAGGAGGGAGCTTGCCCTCCTGAGACGCGAGGTCGAGGAGCTCAAGGAGGTTAAGGACGGGAGGGCTGCGACGGCGGGAACGGAGAGCCGGTCCCGCCAGAACCGGGAGCCCTCGCCGACGAAGGGGAGAGAAGGCGAAATGCCTCCGAGAGGCTCAAGGAGAGGAGTAGAATGAAGGGAGGAAAGGGAGTTCCTCCCCCCAGCCGGAGAGGAGGGGACTCTGGCTCCGCTCGTCAGCTCCATGTGGGCGATGGAGGTGTCGGATCGCGAGATTAGCGACGAAGAGTGACCCTTCCCCCCTGGCCCCTGCAGACGCAACGAGTGTGTCTGCGACGCTGACCCCGCGGCCTCCAGGCATGGAGGAGATGCTGGGGGAGCTTTCGCGGAGCATCCTGCGGCAAGTAGGAGAGATGATGGGGGCCAGGATGGCGGTGCTGGAAGCGAGGCTTCCCCCCCCAAAGAGCCCCAGCGGCCTCCGCTTGGGAAAAAGGGGGTCGGAGGATCGGCCGGGGTACCCAATGAGGGAGGCGCGGTGGCCCCTCCCCCGGAGCGTACCACGACTAAGAGGAAGGCTGCGGCCACCGCCGTGGCGGTAGCCTGTAAGAAGGGAGAAGGTGTGGCCGGCGGAGCGGGCAAAAAGGTAAAGGCGAAAAAGGGTGGCGGGGAACCACCCAAGAAGCACCCCAAGCCCGCCGAGCCTCCTCCGCTACCCCGTGAACTGCCCCCGTCGAATGTCTGCACGTACGCCGACAGGGTTAAGGCGGTGGCAAGCCGCGGGGGGGAAGGTTGAAGGAAGGAAGAAGCCCTCCCTCTCCTCCTCCAATGTCACCGAAGGCTTTACGACGGTGGAGCGGAGGGGGAAGGCGGCCAAGAAGCCGGCCCAGAAGGGCGCCACCCAAAAAGGGGGGAATCCCGGGCGACGACGACCCAGAGGCCGACCAGCTCGGCGGCGAAAAAAAAGCTGAAAAAGCCGGCCAATCGAATGGCGGCGGTGGTGCTGATCATCCCGCCGGAGAAGGAGGGGGCCCTCTCTTACGCGGAGGTCATGCGTAAGGTGAGGGCCGAAGTGGACCTGAAGGTACTACCTTCGGGTCAAGAAGGCAATGACTGGGGGCCTCATCCTGGAGGTCTCCGGTTAGGACAGTGCCCCGAGGGCGGACGAATTAGCTAAACGGCTGCCCACCGCCCTCGGGATGGGAGGAGTTAAAGTCTCCAGGCCGGTCGCTCGGGCCGAATTGCAAGTGACCGGTCTGGAGGACTCGGTCACTGCCGAGGACGTTGCCTAGGAAGTGGCCAAAGTGGGAGGCTGCCCACATGGCGAGATCCAGGTGGGAGAATTGAGGTTAGGACCCGGCGGGCTGCGGGGGGCGTGGGTTCGCACCCCTCGCTCGGCGGCCTTCAAAGCCGCGGAGGCCGGTCGGGTGAGCGTGGGGTGGGAAAGGTGCAGACGTGGCGAAGGTGCAGACACTGTAGCCTCGCCGCCTCCAGTGCTTCAGGTGCCTAGAAACGGGGCACCTGAGGCAAAAATGCACGGCTGAGGTGCGGTGTTTGCTACCGCTGCGGTCGCAAGGGACACCTCACGAGTAGATGTGAGGAGCCTCCCAAATGCCTCG
>QKQZ01007326.1:0-28515 GCA_003595255.1 Solenopsis fugax | reverse complement strand
CTCTCAGACCCGCAAATGTGTTTCCGTATTTTACAAAATCGGTGTGTTTAAGGGTTAATGAATTTGTTTAATAACGGATGATCTATTGATATGCACTAACAACCGCGTCGACTCTCAATTGCATCTCTTCTTTTTAAGTATTGAATTTCGTAAGTCCTTCTGAGATTGTTAAAATTATTTTATTTTCTTTTAATTCGAAGTCCAATTTTGGGACATTGCTCTTAAAAAAGGTAAATGTTAAGAACACCCTCACCACTTCCGATTTTGACGAAATTAGGTTCATTCGACGCGTTTTCGTTCGAAATGAACAAATCTGGCAGAAACATTATTTTATCATATTATTTTATCATATAAATGAACTACGCAAGTTGTTGTAAAGTTGCCATCAATTTGTTAAATTAAAATCTTATGTGCAAATTGAATTAGTAACATGAAGGCAAATAAACATCAATAAATTTATAAAATTTTAAGAACAAATATTGAAGATTAATACCGCGTCATTTTAATAGAAAAATAACATCACGCGACGAGCTCATATATGTCATATACAGTATCGTGCCGGCAACATAATAACATCAAACTGGTACGTATGATATCTAACGTTTTACATATATTGCAAAATAATTACTGCATATTATTAAAGTTTTTTAATTGTGGTTTGTTGCTAACAAAGCGTTGACAATAAAAAACTATCACCTGTGAACAGTACGCGGCACTATCGACAGATAGATGTGACGAATCGAATTGAACTTCTCGTTCATAAATACATACATTAGAGAATAAAAACCATACATTAGAGAATAAAAGGCGTAACGTTACAAGAGTTTCCACTCTTACATATTTTGACAAGATTACTTAGCAAACGAAATGAACTGAAATGGATAGATGTGAATTTATTTCAGCATTTTCGAATTTGCGTTTTAAATTTTTCGAATTCATTTGAATCTAAGAATAATATAAATACATTCGAATTTAACATAATGAATAAACTCATGTCTTATTACAATACATTTAAATTAAAAAATAATATAACAGAGACATGAATCCGTCTGAATTCAAAATGATGAATAGCACATTTCGTATTACGATCTAGTGAGCCTATTTAAATCTAAAGGAATACTTCAGGATTCTTCTTTAAGAAAAAGTAATATAATAAACTGATTACTACATTAGTAACTGATGAAATATCATAACTGATATAACTGATAATATTTCATCAGTTACTGATATAGTAATCAATTTATTGAAACACTTTATCAGTTTTTTCTTTCAAGGACTAAAGCGCGATTTGGATAAATTAAAATAAATTGCAATTTGCAATTCATAATTATACATGCATGTATGTATAATATAATTATACATGCATGTATGTATAATATAATCATTCAATATACAGGGTGTTTGTTAATGGTTGTCACAACGTTTTACCATAAGAGCTGATTTACCGCTGATTTATCGACACTTTTATATATAAATGTATATCTATATATATAAAATCAGCTCTTATGGTAAAACGTTGTGACAACCATTAACAAACACCCTGTATGATTATACAATAATCATTTCATATATGATTACATAGGGGAGACCGGGGCAATTCGGAAGGCGGGGTTATTAAATGGAAATATCTTTGTATGGGTACATGTTAAAAATTTACTTTAAATACTGTAAACGCGTCCTAATGTAACGACGCTGCTAATAAAGTTTCTTTGGCGACGACGTCATATTGAAATCGTGGCATTGAAAAATGTGTTTTGCGACAGAATAAAAGCCGAGAAATTGCAGAGAAAAAGTGTTTTGGAAATATTGTCATGGTTTCTCCGCAACTTTACTTTCTATTTCTCTGTCAGTTGTTTTCAATTTTTCTTAAATTTCTCTGCAAATGGATTTTGCAGAAAAAATGCAAAGCTTCTTTTCAAATTTCTTTGCAATTATTTTTTTCTCTGTATTTATTTTGTGATTGCAATAAAGATTCGCTATTTCTTTCTCTTCAATCTCTTTGCAGATGCCTTGTAGAGAAAATGCCGAGAAATTTCTCAGCAATATTATCTCCAAATTCTTTGAAATTTTGTCCGAAATTCTCTGTAGTTTTGTCTTTAAATTCTCTTCAATTTTCTGTCTACGAATAGATTTTACCAAAAAAATACATAGAAATGTCTCTTCCAATTTTTCTACAATATTATCTGCAACTCTGTTTGTATTCTCTCTGTAACTTTGTTTATAGTTTCTCGTAGATTTGCTTGTTAATATAATTTATTTCATTACATAAATTTCTTTGATATTTTTTCACAAATTATTTTTGCAGAGAAATAGTATAAAAACAACAAATAAATATTTTTGCCTGTGGAGTGTGAGGTTTCGTTAATTTTTATTTTTGCCTTATTTAATCATCTATATTTATTTTTAAAATTTTCATACACCGCCGAACATTCTATTTAATATTGCAAAATAAATGCAAAATATAGTGATAAAAAATATTTACATAATATACCGAAAACACGACGTCCATATATTTAATCAAATGTTTTATATATTTAATCGAACTTTCTTTTGTAGGTATACCCTTGACTTGACCGAAAAGTGTAACATTCCATTGAAAAATATCAAATATGTCGGTCACAGTCTTGGCTCACACGTGTGCGGCTTTGCCGCAAAATCTGTAAAGGATTCCAATAAAGGAACTATTCCGTTAATCTGGGCCCTCGATCCTGCTTTTCCTGCTTTCGCCGATAAGAACAGCGAGAACAGAGTCAGCATGACTGATGCCGACCGTTTGATAGTTATGAAGACGTCGTGTCTCGGGATATGGGATCCTATAGGTCATCTCAACCTACAGTACGGTGATGGGTTATTGCAGCCGGCATGTGCAAATGAAGATGGGATACCTGGTAAGCAGACAATCAAATCAGAAAGCCGAGTAAAATACAAGTTCCTTTTTTATTTATAATTATACATAAAGTACTTATTTATTTATTACTATAATAAAATTTAACAATAAAATCAACTCTTAACAAAAACACGAAACCCGTGTTCGTGATTACCCCAACTATCATAGGGTAATCACGAACGCCAGATAGGGCAATCATAGATGGTCAAACTTCGTCTTCAGATGGTTAAACATCATTGTTTTAGGCACAGAGTAAACTGTAGCAGCTTTCCAAGAAATAATTTCTTATTCTTCACATCTTTTATGGCTTTTTCAAATCTTCTAGGATATATTTGGTTTCAGTTTTTCTTTTATAATTTCCTGGCATCTAAAATAATTAATTATTGAAATTAAAAATAATAAATTAAAAAAAGGTTATTATATATAAAGACAAACATTTTGAGGTAATGACGAACGTTTGGGGTTGTCCGATTCATTCGTTTTCTCACATCGTAAAAATAATAAAACAATTTTTTTTTAAGAAGAAAACATTATGTTACAGACAAAACGTTGCTCATAAAATAGTGTTTGATTAGGTTACTTATTTTACCTTTATTAAAGCCCGTTTGTATCATTTGCACAACAGCAGCTACATGCAATTTAATTCAGCAAAACAATACTTGAAAAAGGATGAAAAAATTCAATTATATTTACCTTGAACGATGTGCCCAATTTTAAATTACTACTGTTTATTTGACACTGCATGAGAGCTGAGCTGTTAATCGATGAAAAGAAAATCGACCTGCTTTTTTTCTATTGCTACGTTCGTCTTTACCCCACTCATTCCTAAGTAAAATATCAACACCATTTATCGTGTACTATAGCGAGACGTTAAGGTACATCTACGTAAGACGCAGAACGCAGGTTGCAATTCGCTAAATGCAGAATGCAAATCTCAAGTCGCAAGACTTTTGCGTCTATATAGTTCACATAGATACGCAGCAAACTCTGCGTTAAAAGAAAAACAAATAAAGTGTCTACCAGAACACTTCATAATTTCTCTTTTAAAGTATCGATAAAAATACTTCTAAATAAAAGTACTTAAAACTTTCTCGCCTTATTGAAATCCTACGAAAATATTTTGACAGTTGCCACGATATCACAAGATATGCAATGACCTGATTGGCTTGTCGCTTCTACTCAGGACGCGAAAGTTGAAATTCATCCAACTTCTGTGCGTCCTGTGTATTGAAGCCTGCGACCTGTTACAACTGAAAATATGTTACGCTGTGTCTAAGCTTGTGACTTGCAATCTGCATTCTGTGTCTTATGTAGATGGACCTTTAAATATCGCTAGAAAAACAGAGAAGAGCTCAAGCAGAAAATCATCATGACATCAAAATAACGTTAAAACAACTGCAAAATAATTATTAAAAGTCACTTTTCGATTAATCACGATTCTTTGACGTCATTTTGACATTATTGTGACTCATTCTGCTTGGGAGATGACAAAAAGTTATTAATAAAACAATTTCGCATTTTAGCCCAGACAAATTGCTCACACAGCCAATCTATCGTATATGCAACTAATATTGTGAAGGGTAATTGTCAATACCGTGCTGTTGGTACGACTTGGCAGTAAGTATGTCTCTTTTATCGGCACATTTCAATTTATTTCAATTCAACTTTCATGAACCCAAATAATAAATCGTGTAAAAAAGCAATGCAATCTATTTGTTAGCAACTATATAGCCATTATATCACCATGATAATTGCAGAATTATTTGCCGAATTAAATTTTTGTTTGTATATTGCCAAAATAATATTTTTTACTTCTAATATTGAGCAAAGTTGCCACAATTTTAACGATATTGCCATAATCATAAACTTTTTAACACAACTATAGATAAAACAGGCACACGCTAAAAAGCTTCTAATATTACATAATTTCATATAAATTACAAATTGAATATTACACTATTAATCTCTTAATACACATAATCAAAATACGCGATCTCCGCGATAACAGCCGTTTACGAAGTAAGTGCTGAATGAAAACCAATCAATACCACATAAAAGCGACAGCAATAAACTTCGAGAAATACGAGTATCGATGCAATGCACTTTAAAAAAAATGATGATAACGATTGTTGCCGTAAAGTTGTTGTACTTACAATTGTTTGCATGCTTTTTGCTTGCAATATTGCATCAAATGAGGACTAATTTTGTTGGTAATCCAGTAAATGGAAATGGATTGAAAATTTGTAAGCCATTTTAATTCATTTGAATTAAAATTTGGATTAAAAGACATTTTGGAATAAAAGAAAACAATTAAGTCATTTTAATTCTATATTATGGATTAAAAAGAATTGCTTGGCCCACGAAAACTTCTTTTACATTGAAGAAATAGGAATTACTTCATTTTAATCCTGGTTCATGAATTAAAATGGATTATATGGCCCGCATAACTTTTTTGGATTAAAAAAAATAGAAATTCCATAATTTTAATTTCACTTCAGGAATTAAAATGGATTCAAGGAACTCTTAAACTTTAATTGGATAGAAATCGATTCGTGTGGTCATTGTCAAATCCAAATTCTTGATTTTTGGAATCCATTTTCTGTCCATTTTTTATTTTTTGAAGTTATTTCTATTTGCTTGCAACATTTTTTAATAAGTTGCCAGTCAAACATCCACAAAATGTTAAATGGAAGCTTTCTTTCTTTTTATACACACGAATTACACATGTATAAGATATATAGGCAAGGTGAGAGAAAATTTAAAGAGTGTTTCTCTATACTAATAATAAAATAAAATGAAAATCAAGACTATAAAATCAAAAAAATTCGACTAAAACTTTGTTTCTTAAATATAAATGTTTATATAAATGTTTGGATTGGAAGAAAAGTAATGTCGTAATTTCTTACTAGATGACTTTGGTGTATTTTATTTAATTAAAAAAAGAAAAAGAACCTTTAATTTAAATAGCTTAAATGTGTGCTTTTGTGACAGCTGTAACTTCTTAACATCAAGTGTGTCAGAAAACGAATACAGAAGTGTTTGTATTTAAATAAATAATATTAAATTCTCGAAATTGTTAAGGATAAATAATCAGAAAACTAGTGAGAATGCATGTGCTCAAAACTTCTTCTGGTTTAAATTTTCAGTTTTAATTTAAATGTATATGAACATTTCGGCTCCGTATTGGGCCAACTTCTCCATATAAAAAACGTAATATTAAAAAACGTCTTCATAGCAAAAAATTATTAGGGTATCTCCATGTTGTCTTTCCTGTTACGCTGACACGTATGTTGAAGATGGTCCAATACGAAACCAAAATGCTTATATAGATTTAAATTAAAATTGATAATTTTTAGACCAGAAGAAATTATGCGCCTGATTACCGCGCATATATTAACTCTCTGATTATTTATCCATTTGTATTTACTTGAAATTGCAAGCAAAACAAGTTGTATTTTCGCTGTTTGTTATTTTATTTCTGAAAACGAAAAAATGCGACACAAAGAAAAAATACATACCCCAAATAGAACACTGAAGTCATAGATATCAAAAGTCACTCATATATTACTCGATGGCATCATAATGATGTCATAAGTGTGACATGTATTGATTTATAAGACAAATAAAGTTATAATGATGTCATTATGATGTTCTTATGACATTTTCAAGGAAAAAAATTTTTATATATAATTATATACAATTATATACAATTTATATATATTTTATATATAATTATATAAGATAATATATAAAAAATGTCCATATACATATATAAATAAATATAAAAAATTTTTCCCAGATGCTCATTCAGCACAGCACTGCAAAAACATTGCAAAATATTGCTGCAATGTTTTTGCAATGCTATACTGTATGAATGTGTTCTACCTGAAAATGTGTAAGGAAAGGATGTCATAATTAACTGAACACTTGTGTCAAAGATGGTTTGTGCTGTTGATATATGACACTCCTCAAAGGTGAGGAGCGTTCTGATTGTCACTGATAACGATAAAATCGATTTAATCTCGAATTATCTGCGGTACACGATGTAAACGATTGCAGAGATTATATTACCGTTATCGACCATTTGCATAAACTGGAATTTGTGATTCGTTTGGATATCACATGATTTGTCTAACAAAAATTTAATTAATCGCATTCTCGAGCTTTTGTAACTTATTGTTAGATACAATAAAGACAATAAACCCATTTTTGAAACAACTCGTGACGTGTCCAATGAAAAATAAATTTTCTTCCACGCAGTACGTAATCAGTCCTGGGAAAAGCATTCAGAAAAGTCGTTGAACACTCCAAAGGCTGGACTTCATCCAGAGAGGATCATGTTCTTTAATGGAACTTGAAGAATGTCATGTATTGGGTTGTCGGAAAAGTCATGACGCATTTTTGCGCATAGATGGCGCTAGATCATATTGGAAATACTAGAGTCTGTTCGTATCTGTTATTGCTATATCATTTGACAGCTAACAGTTCTAACTTCATTAAAAAAAAATTTGAGCGATTTGGTTAAGTTTTAGACAGTTTATAATAAGTTGAAAATGGAAGACCAACTGTGTATTTTCGTCATATATTACTGTTTTACTTCCTTCAAGAGAAGAACGCGCGTCAAGCTTGTGAAAAGTTGCATAAAGTTCACGGTGACAATGCTATACAAGATCGATGGTTAAAAAAATAAATAAAATAAAATACAAATTTTTTCAAAAAAAATTTTTTTGAAAAATTTTTTACAAACAATCAATTCGAATGTGTACTGTCGGCAATTGGACAGTTTGAACTAATCCACTATCTAGAAACGTCCAGTAATCGTAAAGGAGTTGTATTCCATCACGACAATGCAGACCACACACAAGTTTGATCACACGTCAAAACTTATTGGAGCTTGGATGTTGCCACACCCACCATACTCGCTTGACCTTGCGCCGTCAGACTTCCATTTGTTTCGCTCTCTTTAACACCTTGCGTGGTATAACGTGCAATTTAGATGAGGATGTAAATCACCACCTTGTTCAATTTTTCGCCGATAAAAAAAGATCCTTCTATGAACGAGGAATTATGAAGCTCACTGAAAGATGGCAAAAGGCTATCGAACAGAACGGGCAATATATCATTGAGTGATCTTTGTTCTTTATGTAAGTAAATGACCTTTGAAAAACATAGAAAAAATACGTCATGACTTTTCCGACAACCCAATATTATGACCTTCTAAAAAACATACGGCTTAATTCGGATAAGTACTGTGCCCAATTAGACAAATTGAGGGAAGCCATTGCAAAAAAACACTAGGAACTGGTGAATAGAAAGGCTGTTTTAATTCATCAAGACATATGCCAGGTCTCATTGATTTCTTTAACTCTCTGGAAAGAAATATTGCAAATTGGCCAGGATGTTTTACCATGATTAAAAAAAAATTAAAACATATATTTATTTCTCAAAAATTATGCCTCGTATCTTACTTTCTTAACCGGAAAACTCATCTTTTTAGATTTTTATAAAGAATACTCGACATTTCTTTCATCACCCAATATGGATTGTTTCTCGTTCATTGTGACTTTCATTTTTCGGTCGAGTCATTTTTGTCAAAAATTTCGCCTTGTATCCTATTTTTGAAAAGGACAATAAATCTTAGATTTTCACTAAGGATATCAGTCATTTAAGTTTTCTGTCAGTTCTAAATCATATATAATATATGTATACATATACATACGCAATTCAAATAAGCGTTATATACATATATCGCATGCGATTTTGTCGTATTCATGTATTAATTGTATACGAAAAAATTTCACGTTATGCATATTATTACTTATATGAATCGTATATGACTCTTAAGCATCACATGTATTTTTTCGTATGCAACAGATGTATGAATCGTACATAGTAGTACACAAAATCGTCACTAGATGGCCGCAATGGTGTTCTATTTCTCGTAAGAAAGAAAACACATAGAATGAAAAAATAAAAGGCAGAGCATTATGATATTTTTCACCGATGTTTTAGTAAAATAATTTTTATGATAGAATTCCTTTGAAGATGAAATCAAGTGGAAGATATGTTTTAACAATTTTTCAGGCCTTTGATTTGCATGGCTAAAATAACTATAATTTTATAGTTTGCACCGAAAATGACTATAAATTATAGTTAAATGATGATAATTGCAACCATTCTCTTCTCTCAGTGTATAAGACTCTTGAGCATCACATGTGCTTTTTTCGTATGCGACAGATATATGAATCGTATATGATTCTTAAGCATCACATATGTCTTTTTTCGTATGCGACAGATATATGAATCGTATATCAGGCATATATGATAATACATTAAAAACACAAATGCCAACATCATATACGATCATATGTGATTTCATCACATACGATTTTTACGGTAGAGTTATATTTTTATTATTTTTATACATTATCATTTTTATTAAATTTTATAATAGGTAAAATACATCTGTGACCGTAACCGTAACCGAAAAAGATCGAAATCCAAACGGTTACGGTCACCGTTATCAGTAACAAGACCGGAACCGAAACCGAAACCGAAAATATGGATATAATCTCTGACCGTAACCGGACCGAAATTTCATTTCGATGGCAGTCCCTGGTTATATTTATGTTAACTTTATAAATTAATACTTTGTGTATGTCTCTTAGAAATGAAATATGATTTTGAGTACTTTTAACACAATTATTTCAAATAATCAACATGTGTCTCAAAGTTAAATGTTCTATTAACATTTCCTATGAGTTTTGTAACTACTCTTCCATGTAGTTTTTAAATAATTTATATGTACATAATAACAAAAATAAATGTAAAGTATTGTGTCAATTACTTAACATTTTTAATTTATCAATAAGTAACACAATGAATAAGAGTTATTTTAACTTAAAATTTAGAGTGGACTTTCTGGGACATGCAAAAAATGTTAAAATTAGCATTTCATTTTTTACTGTGTAATATATGCAGCTGCCTGAAATTTAAGATAACAAAAGATTACATAAAACATGCCGTTACATCACTGATTGAATAAAGCTGTTTTTAGGAATGAATAAATTTGCTCTAATTTTAATCTTTAATTTAATTAACCTTAAATTTTTACCTATCACGACCACGTGACTATGCAACCAATGAACGAAGCTCGTTTGAATGGAATTTCTTTGGTCCCTTAAATAGGAGTTCTGGGGGTCGATCATGAAACTTTTTCCCTATGGCGGAAACGCGCGTGTAAAGTTAAAAATTTCTCCATTAAGTTCAATGGTAAAAATTTTCACTTTTCACGTTTCCGTCCTAGGGAAAAAGGTACATGATCGACCCCGAAGATACATTGAATAATTTTGCATAACTCAAAATGTGTGTGTATAGCAGCGTTGGGAAGTAACGCGTTCTTTGTGACGCCATTATTGTTTTCGTTACTTTTTTACGGTAACAAGCGTTACTTTTTTATGTCTGTAACGGTAACGGTAACGTCGTTACATTTTTACAGTAACGGTAACGAATTCATCCGTTACTTTATCGTTACTTTAGTTCCTTATTATCTATTCAATAGATCGCGCATTGATCGCGCATTAGAGTCTTAATTGGATACAAATATTCCGAATGAATATTTCTATCTAAACCAAATAAATTTTACAAAATCAAAATAATGCGCAATATTTATACAATTAAGAAATGTTCTTAAAAATGATTAATCATTAAATTAGTTTAAAGTTAATTTTTTGTAATGCTTAATGATGTTTGATTACTCATTACTCATAATCAATCACAATCATTCAAATATGATTATGAATCGCAATTGTGATAAGATTGGGTGAAAGAATCGTATTCTTGAGTATACATGGAATGTTTTTTGTATCACGCAATGAATAGGTTTCTTTCTCATTGTTCCATATTAAATTCAGATGATTTGAATAAAAAAAAGCATCAATAAATTTTCTTTAATTTTTAATCTGTTATAGTATCTTAATGAATTCAATTGGCTAATAATGTTTTTTATACATAAATCGTACGGGATTTTTTCAAAACTTTATATTTATTGTCGTATAAGAACTTAACATTTCTTTTGTTAAATATACATATATATTGTTGAAAAAATATACATTTAATTTTGAGATTTTAAACGTGACGAGATTTAAAATCTAACAACAATGTTTAATCTAAATTTCTGTAAAAATTGTATAGTATAAAAATAGCAAAAAATAAATAAGATATCTTATTTATTTTTTACTATTTTTATAATATAAAGAATTAGAAAAATTATTCGACAAGTTTAATAGTTATAAAAAAGCTATGTCTATATAATTATAGTTTAGAGAATTTAAAGTTTTAATACCTATTATTACGTATAAAATTGATTATTAAATAATATAATTTTAAAATCTAATAACTTAATACTTTAGCATTACAAAAAGTAACGAAAAAGTAACGAATCATTATTTTCGAAATAACTAACGGTAACGCGTTACTTTATGAAATCAGTAATGAGTAATGGAAACGAGTTACTTTTTACAAAAAGTAACAGTAACGCGTTACTTTTTTAAAGTAACGTTCCCAATCCTGGTGTATAGCTGTGAATAAAAAGTAAAAATATTAAAAAGACACTCGAATACACAAATATTAAAAAGACACTCGAATTCGTGTGATAATACCGGTCTCAAATTTAAAAAGATTGAGGAAATATGTGTAATTAAATATTAAAATATATTTTGTCAAGGGTTTGGAAATGCTCAAAAATAAAACATGCCTTATAATAATTGTCGGCTGTTGTATAGTGACACATTAGTGCCATAAAAAAACAATGAGCTACTAACGAATAATTCTATAAGCAATCGTTAGAATTCATCACCTAATAACAGAGATAATAGGGGTAGCTGTAATGCCCGCAGCAGCCATAATACTCCTTTCTGCTCTAACAATAAGTAAAGTTTCAATAGTGGTATGTAAGACCGACATTATAACTGAAGGCTTTAGCTAAAAACTGAGATTATTTTCCTTTCAACTCAATTTATATAAAAAATGCCTACAACACGTGAATATTTAGATATTATAATTAAAATATGCTTAAGATGACTATTTTGTTAGTCTTGATTTTGAAATTTGAATATTATTTATTCATGTACAAAAAGGACCTAAAGCACATAAATAAACATTTATTAAAAAAATTAAGTCTTAATCGCAATTTTTTATATTTGATTTTTGTCTTATTTTAAAATCTAGAATTACTTCTTAAAATTTCTCTTACCTATTACTGAACGCCTTGCATAAGATTCCTAAGATATACGAAAAGCATATTATTTAATTTCTTTTTCCTTCTCTTTCAGAAATAAAGAATCGTCAGAGAAATCCTCAGAAGAAGGATCGGATAAAAGTTACGGGGAAAAAATCGTTGACTTCGTTAACAGGTCTTTAGTACAGTAAAAAAATATAAGACTTTGCATTATTTACGTGCTGATTCTTTATTTTGTGATTATAATATTACTCATTATGGTTTAACAGTATTCCCATACCCAAGGTATTGCCAGGCTTAGACTGTCTTACAGATGAATTAATGGATAAATTCCTAGAAGCAGTAAAGAAAACGACCACATCACCAGAGTAAAAGACAATTTATTATTGGGATTATTTATGTGCAGATTCTTTCTATTATTTTGTGATTGTAATATTACTTACTTTGATAACATTTTTTCAGTGCAACCTCTAAGGATTGTATTGCCTTGAACATCGATACTTTGAAGAACGACAATACCAAGGGACAATATTACGTATATACTGACTGTGTAAAGGGAACTGATATTAATTGCGAGCAAAAATAGCAGCAAGGTGTGAACTAAAAACGTCTCATTATAACAGAAACTAAGTTTTATAATAGACAATTGTAATTAATTAAATTGTTTGATTAGCATACAGACCTTTCTTTTCAAAAATCCTCAAACCATTATTGATTAAATAAACAATTGTAATTTATATAAGGTACACGGAAAAAATTGATTGAAATAAATGGTTAAAATAATCAAATTGTTTGGTGAAAAATGAACGATCCATATTTTTTATTGAAATAATCAAACAAATTTACAGGTTGAAGTAGCCAGATGATTCGCTCTGATAGTCATTATATTAGAAAAAAATCTGGTTGCATTAATTGGAAATCCAGATAATTCAACCAGTATGTCCGCTCGAAACGAATCAGAATTCTTGTAGGAGCTATCAAAGTCTTGAATTAATTTATGTACAATTATTAAAAACTGTACTGTTAAGATACATCATTTTCTTTTCAAACCCAATTTTGGGGATTCGCAGAAAAAATCATTAGAGTATCTAAGCGCTACCATGATTTTAATTATAATTCGTATCAACCGGCTCAATCTTCTGCAGATATAAAATAATGACCATCGAGAGAGAGATTGGATGACTTTCATATCATCGAAATGAAAGACAAGATAAAACATGTAACAAGAGCTTTTCAATCCATCGATCCTTAAATTCTGACATGATTGCAATATTCAGGTTTGAATTGGTTTCTATTTTTTTACCTTTGGACAGAATAATCATGACGATTAAATTAGTATGATACGTTGCTTTGAGAGTACGTAGACAATTTTTAAATTTTGAATATTGTTTTTTTCCAAGTATTATAGCAAAATATCGTCAAAGACGTTATTTTGCTACTTGAAAAAAAACAATATTCAAAATTTAAAAATTGTCTACGTACTCTCAAAGCAACGTATCATACTATTATATAATTTTTTAAACGAAACTTTTATATAGAAATATTTCTCCGATGAATCGATTGTTACTCTAGTGTTCAGAAAAATTAAAAATATCATTTTATACTTGTTATTTAATGTTAAACAGGGATAAAATAATATTTCTAATGATATCACTAAAGTTTCTGAACGCAAGAAAATTATAAACAACGGAAAATTAACAACATATAATTTTATAATAAAATATTGTTTTTAACTAAACCAATTTTTTAAAATTATTTTTGGGCTACCCATATTACTACCACTTTTTCTCTTTCACTAATATTATACAATGCGTTACATTTTTATAAATCACGTTCTAAGTAATAAATATTTCATTACTCTGGTCGCTCACGATCGACTCTTTCTGATCGTTTGCAACACAACACTCTGCTCTCAACGCAATTCTCTACTCTCAACGCTCGCAACGTTCTCTCGTAATTCTTTCACGACGCGATCTCTCTGATTGTTCGCAAAGCAATGTTCGCCCTGCTTGCTCGTCATCCCTTTTTCCCTTTTTTTTTTAACAATGTGTGTCTAATCGTAGACGTTATACTTTCGCACCTTGAACACAATAAGTCGAGCTTTTTTCGATGCTGCTACATAAAACGCCGCTTCTGTAAAATTAGCGCCAATCCCTCCATAAAACGACTCAGATTTCCATGTTTAAAGCGATGCTGGAGTGACTGTGGAACTCACTCGATGTCGGTACTACAGATTTTTCTTCGACGGAAAGTCGAGCGACTCGCGATTGCGCGCGTGCACGTGCTAAACAAAGAGTAAGGAGACTAGACTAGTGCTCTTTGTCAAACGCACTGTCAAACGATCTGTTCTTGTTCTTCGACTTTAGCGCCATCTAATGCAAGATCTCTCAACTACTATGTTACACAATTATTGCTCTGTTACTATTCAAACTGCTTCCGCACGTCAATTTACACATGAAATTCCCGAAGCAGAAATTCTCTTCTGCTAAAGCTTCTAGCTTCATTCTAAAAGCACAGTATTGTTCTTTGTTGTAATTCCGAGGGTGAACCATACTTATTTTATATGTACAAAGTTTCAAATTTCTATGCGTAGCAAATATTGACTAACAAAATTATATTTTTATAATTTTTTTTCGTTTTTTATATTAAATTGTGTACATCACCCTTCGTTATTGTCTGTACTTTCATTCTGTAAGATGATTTTTCAATCCGTGTCTTCAATAAAAAGATTTTTTGCTCCGTGTATACAGACGACTCCAGCATCGCTTTAAGCGACGTCGGTTTCTCTACTCGACGTCACGTTTTTTCTCGTCCTCTCTCTAGAAAGATCTAGCTAACTAACTAACACTTTACTCAAATATCCTACATTTGAGTAAATTGTTAGTTAGTCCTGCTAGGCTGTCCTGCAAGGGCATTCCTTCTCGTTTTCGCATTCATCTTCCAAATCATCACTCGCTAAGTCCGACCACTTCATATGGTCGGCAAACGTAGACATTTGTAAGAGTCCCTGATGCTCACCTATTTTTTGTACAACATAAAGATCATTTCGTAGTACTTTCGCTATATTATATGGATCAAGATATTTATTAGCTGGTTTTAAACCAGAACCTAGCTGCGTATGTACGCGCGCGCCGCTTTATTGCAAATAGATCGTTCTCATTATATTTCCTCGCCACTTTTCACTTTTTTTGCAGAAGTTTTTCTATTTTCGCGCTAAATGTTCGCAATACACTCTTTCGTTTAATTGCTCACGTAACTCATCCCGATTGCTTTGAAAATCATCAACCCATTCTTTCTCTAATAACTCTGTGATTTGTGGATTATCTCGCACGCGCGCATGAGTTTCAAATAATAAATGAAAAGGTGTAGTGCCGATACTTCTATGTGATGTGCACAAGTTAAATATAATTGAGACAGATCGAGATATTTGAACCACTCGTCACGCTTAGAATCTTAGAAAGCTTAGTTAACAATGAAATTAAAATTCGCGCTCGGTTTACGCGCTCTATCTGACCGTGCGCACGAGGAATTCGTGGTTAACATACATTATACATGATTAATATTTTCCGTTGTGTAATAATTTGCAAACTCCTTGGATATGAAGGCTGTATCACGATTTGAAAATATCCGCCTTGGATTACCAAAGATAAACGATTGTTTTTTAAGCTTATCTATTACCTCAGTCGCGTTCATGGTCTTTGTAGTGTACAAAGTCATATAGAAATTTAGTGAAAGCGACTGTTGCAAAAATATACTTATAATCTTTTCTTGTAGTAAAGCCCGTATCAGACTATCGACTGTCCAACTGCCGACTACGATCTTGAACCAATCACAATGAAGCGCCGACTGACTGGATCGGCCAACTCGCATTTAGACTCCAATCTATTTTTCGAGTCGGTGATTCGGGTCGGCCTTCACAATCAGTAGTCTGAAACGGGTTTAACGGTCTTAAGGGGATATTCTAGTTTACAGGGTCAAAAAAATCGATTTTTTTTTCTTTTATAAATCGTACAACTCTTCGAGAATATGTTCCTAAAATTTTAGAGCGAAATTCGAAGTCCTTCATAGATTCGTAGATACAGCGCTTAGAACCGGAGCGCGGCGCGCATGTAAACTGGCAAGATCCCCTCTACTCCATCCTGATGTCGAAAAACATCTACTTCCAATTTATTTGGATTTATCAAAAGATGATTTATTAGCGCGATGTCTGGGTGGACATACCCAGAACGCAAATAAAAGTTTTAATTCCACTATATGGAAACTGGCGCCAAAGCATCTCATTTGCGGTGTAAAGATCGTTCAAATCGCCGCTTTTTTGCCGCCGGCATTTTTAATGAAGGATATTCTGCTGTATTAACTTTCAGACCGCCGGCATTGGACCTATTGTAATTTCCTTAAAAAATTCCCGAAATATTGTACTTATATCTTGGATATAACCTACATAATAGGAGATCCTCCGCAGCTTCTATATTTAGACTTTCCTGTGGCTAACAGTAAGGAAAAACGTCAAAATTTTGAATTTGGCCAAAAAGGTCGTTTTTATAGGTTTTGCTGAATCACAAAAAGCGAAGTCAGTTTTTGAAAATATTCTATCCTTATGTCCAAAATTGCATGAAGTTTATAAATATGTAGTACGACTTTTCTTTAGCATTATCCAGAGTTAATGACGGGGACGTAGAAAGACAGTGTGGCTCAATTTTCTTGCTTTTTTTCTTTTAGGGGGCGGGGGAGGGAGGAAGGGGGTATGTATTGAACCTTTTGTACATGTTTTTGAGTGTTTAGGTGAGTTATCCCAAAGCTTCTATATTGAGATTTTCCGGCGGTCTAAAGGTTAAAAGCAATGAATGCAATGGATATCATTATTGGACCAGAGTGCAAGCATTACGCAAATATATATGCGCAACGAATATCAAGGCACGAGCGTCGATAGCAGAGTTTCACAAAAAAGCTCGAACAGCTCGTAGGCTGCCACGAATAGCTCAAAATGACTTCAATGAGGAAGCTGAGGGGTTACTGGAATAGCAGATTAGCCTCCAAACATTGTAAGTACTCAATAACTACAATTTTTTTACAAAGAAAACTTTAAACGCGTTTTTCTCGAAATCAGTTTTTTTCATTTTCTTCAATTTTGTGTACACGATTAAAAGAAAAATTATTTCACCAATCGACTTCGTACAAAGCTCGTTAGTTAGCTAATAGTCAACTATTCTATATGAACCTAAAACGTTAAAAAGAAAATCAACAATAACAATTTTTTTGCATAAAATGATGTATGTTACCTAGTAGAAATCGAAACTCTTTTTTCAAAGTCGCACAAAGTTTTAATTTATATATATATTTTTAAATTTTTTAGGTTTATATAGAATAAAACTATATGAAAATTATAAATGTTTGTTGTTTTTTTTGTTTCAGACAAGAATTAAAATCCTGAGAGTGTACACAAGCAACGGCGACGTGTAAAATTCAATATTTATTTGTTCATAAATAACAATGCTTTTTGGAATAAAAAAATTTTTTTCGTACTCTGCAATAGTTGTACTAAAACGTACAAAAAGTTTAAAAACTATTAACATTATTCTTCCTTTAGAAAAAAAATTATGAAGCTCACCTTTTTTCGGCCTCCTAAACTAGAATACTCCCTTAAATGATCAATGTGAAATGTATCTAAGGGTAAATCTTTAATTTACAATTATGTTTAAATATCCCTTCTGTTTGCTCTGTTTTCTCTCGACTAAGATACAAGTTACACAATTTCGTACAACTTTCTCGATTTTCGCTTTTGTATTCGGTATAAAATAATCTTTAAACAGTAATGCTTCTATCTTCATCACCGAAAAATGACCTTGATCATGCATTCTCTTGATTATTTGTGTACTCATCGATTTCGGAACAACTAATAAAATATTTCCATTACTCTTTTTAAACAATAGATCATTTTTTATTACGTAACTGTCGATATTTCCTCCTTTTATCGCATCGAATATTTTCTTCACATTATTGTCATCTTGTGCTTGTTTAAATTTTATGGTCAGGCTATCGCGATTATCTATAATCATACGACCTAGGAGAGGATTGCGGCTCAACGCATCTACCATGTATCATACTTTTTCTGGGATGTGCTCAATACTATAATCGAATTCTTCCAAAAGCATCAATCGACTTATCCGTATGCAACTCTGTCGTGGCATTTACTCTATACAACAGTAACACAGGTTTATCGCACAAAATGTTTTTAAGATAAATAAATGCTATTTTCTCTTCCTCCCCGAAACGGAATTTCGCGTTTGATTTCTATATAGATTAGTCAATGGGCACGCTATGACCGAATATTTCGGCACAAATGTTTTAAAATAACTACTCAATCCGACAAAGCTCTGCACTTGTCTAACATTGCTTGGTTTTGGACATTTGGGCACCGCTTCAATTTTACGTACTGTTATGGAGAATCTCATGTTAGAGATTCTCTCGATTCATTTTCCAGAAAGTTTCTAGAGGTATGTTCTATGTACTGTCACGTATTTTCTTAAGTTCGCCGAGAGCAGGCGAAATACGCGATCAAAGCAATCAACAGATTTATCGCGAAACACGCATGATTCTTACCCCAAAAACGATTATCGAGACAAATCGCGAGATGTTGGGCGCCAGACGCGTTTACAGGACGCGTCATCTGTATCTCAACCGACATACACTCAAATTGCAACAATTACGCATTCGCCGACAACAAAATCTATTCCGTTCATAAAATACGCGAAAACGCGAGATCGTCGTATTCACGCACGGCCGGCCGGCTTCCCTACGCCGTAGAGGGGCAGGGCGAAGAAGACAAGGCGAAACGGAAGCTCTCTCGGAGGGAAAAGGATAGGCAAGCGAGAAATTCCAGGTGCAACAATAAGCAAGGCCGATATAACAGATAGAAGAAAATAAAATAGGGGAGACCGGGGCTATTCGGAAGGCGGGCTATTCGAAAAAATGGAAATATCTTTGTATGGGTATATGTTAAAAATTTACTTTAAATACTGTAAACGCGTCCTAATGTAACGACGTTGCTAATAAAGTTTCGTTGGCGATGACGTCATATTGAAGTCGTGGCATAGAAAAATGTGTTTTGCGATAGTCGAAGTAATTTTTGACAATCAGCATTTTTTCAAAATTTAAGTAAGATAAATAAGATTTTTTTTGAAAACTTTGAATGTATCGTGTCCAGTTGAATGTATTTGAAACATTTTGTGTTTACTTTTTTTACTGTGTGATGTCTATTTTTGTAGACCATGCGCAATAATGCGCAAAGTTGACTCCAGGGCGAGTCGAAGCATCGAACGTCGAATCGTCGTTCGAACAATTTTTTCTTTTATATTTGCGTTCTATGTACCAAAATACACAACTTTGGTAATACTCAACAGGTGTAATTACACGAAATACGAATAGTCCCTGACTTGTTCCGAAAACGTTTGAAGCAATAAAATTGTCTATTGTGTGTTTATTTTTTTTTTATTATGTGCAACTTTTCTTAATAATACTATATATCGTTTTCTGAATAAAACAGAGTCTTAAAACAGCTTTTTTACATTTTTTCATCTTAAAACACAAATTTCAGAATATTCCCGGACTGATTACGAATTACCCCAGGCTTGGGGTTATTCGAAATACTTGGCACGAGTCAACATTTTTATATGTAGTTCAAAGCAAGTACATTTCCGTATTTTATCTATAACGGCATTGTGAAGGGGAAGGTTCAACCTTCAAATCAACTTTTTTTTTTAAACCAGTACAGGACTCAGGAGACGCAAAAGAAAAAAACCGCAACAAATAGCCCCTCTCTCCCCTATATAAGATTTGATGGCTAAGTTATTCGACGCCCCCATGCAATATTTAAATCAGCGCTTTAAATACACATATATGCGTACATGCGTATGTACGTATCAGAAAGAAATATTTTAAAGTACAATAAATTAATAAAATAATTTCAATCCGTCCAACTTTTTTTTTTTTTAATGAATATGGAACTCAGGAGACGCAAAAGAAAAAAAAACGTAACGAATTGCCCCGGTCTCCCCTATTTATAAAATAAAATAAATATTAACTCTTTTACTTATTACAAGTATAATATAAAATATTTCTTTAAAAAAGTTAATCAATAAAAGTTCATGAGTTAAAATAATTGATCGTAATTAAAAGTTAAATCATTTAAAATTGATTCAATTAAAAGTTAATAACTTTTTAACTTTGGTGTTTAAATTTTATCTGTAAACTAACTTCTTAGTTATTAATTATAACTAATTAGTTATTAATCAGTCTTATTTATTCCATTTAAAATATAAAAATGTTAAAATAAAGTTACTATTAATATATCGGATATTTTATATCTCATATTAAAATATACTAATAAACTAGTGTTAATAATTTTTCGTATTATTTTTCAGAATTTTTCAGAATTTCTATATAATTTTATAACTTTCTCAGAGTTTCTGTACGAATTGAAACACTTTCCAGAAATATTCAGAAAGTCTACAGTCTCTTTTCTCAGAATTATTCATACATGTTAATTATGAAATGTTCTAAGATTTCTATAATTTTTTGTTCTATAATTTCTGATAAAATGTTTCTTGTAAAATTTAAAAAAGTTAAAAGTATTTTTTAGAAATTATGTGAAATCTCATAATATTTTAAAATTCACATGTATAAAGAATTCTGAGAGAAGATGTAGACTTTCTAAGTGTTTTTGAAAAATGTTTCAATTCATATAAAAATTACGAAAAAAATTTTTATCAGGATATACAGAACAAAATATACACCATAAAGGCATAAAATATTTCATAAACAATTGATTTTTTAAATTCTACTTTAATAACTATATATGCAGAATAATTAAGAGAATTGTATTATATTGTATTATAGTGTAATTATATTGTACTTTTAGCTATATATTTTTAGCTATATTGTGTTTAAAATATTAAGAAACATATTATTCTTAAATTATAATGAAGAAATACTGTGTAATGAAGAATATTGTAACATGAAATTTTATACATTTTGTAGCATTTATTTATACAAATTTTAAAGAGTCACAACAGCTCTTGGGATGCACATAAACCGATCTTTCAGGAGTGTTCGTCGAGCATTTGTATATAATCGGGCAACGTGTCCTGATATTTTTTTCCCCAAGTAGCACATGCAAAATGTTTATGATAAATATTTATAAATATTTATTATTTATTTTTTAAATATTAAATAAATATTTTATATTATACTTATGATAAGCAAAATAGTAAACGTTTATGATACTTTATAAATATTTTTATTATATTAATAAATCTTTACAGTCTCTTCAATTTAAGATCACAAAAATATTTACTATATGAAGTATTTTCGTAAATATTTGTAAAAGTTTCAAATAATTATTATAAAGATTTTGTAAATTTTACGAATATTTTGGGCTATTTGGACTATTCATATTTACTAAATTAAAGAAGTTAAAAAATATTTGTATTTTAATATGCTTTACTAACATTATATTTCATGAATGTAAAATTTATTATAGATTTCGCACGCGGCACATGCCATTTGTTTAAATTTATGTTACATATTGTATACGCAAATTTGACAACATTGTAATAATTTATGCGCAGGAGCGCATAACTTAGCGCACACATACACTTAGCGCCTTTTATTACCTTTTTTTTTGAAAAGGTAATTTGTACTGATATCACGTGTTTTGTAGTGTTAAACATTATGTATATTTTTTGTGGTAAAATACATGATTTCAACTTAGCATGATTGTAAAGAATTAATAATATAAAATCAACATATGAATTAAAAAATGTAGCACTACCATTTCTATCGTTTTCATTCATAATTTACTTCGCTATTAATAATTGGAAAGTGAAATTTTTAAACAGACTAATTTTTTAAATAATCGATTGATGAATCGTACTATACAAATGTAAAGAATAGGATAGATAGAGAGGCGACAAGACGCGAGTGAGAGAGAAATAATGAGTAGGGAGCGAGACAATGAGAAGTGGGAGAGACTAGTAAAGAATTCCGAAATCGAGGAGTTTATGGAATTTAGTCGGAATCTAGGCCACGTTCCAAGGCGGTCGATCAAGCCGCAGATTGTGAATCTATCAGCAGATTGTGAATCTATTGGATCTACGGGGAACTTAGACGGCCCGAGCTTCTTGGAGACTAGAACCTCGGAAGGAGGAGCGACTTTCTGAAAATAAGTCCAAGCAGTGGAAATTTATACGACTTAACGGCCAGATTAGCGGAGAATTTTGTATCGAAGCGTGGCTCACTTTAAAGATGAGCTCCGATAACATCTGAGCAAAAGGTAATTGCATTTCATTCCTCTATCTCTTTCACTCTCAAATAGTTAATTGTAGTAATCAGAATTTGAATGAGTTATTTTTTAAGTATAACAGTAAATTAGTATTATTAAACATTAATTAAATTTTTAATACATTTTTAATAAAAATGAATTAATTCAAATATATTAATAATATATGATACGCGCGCGCGAGAATAATATAAAATGAGGAAATACATCGTTAATAAAATCTCATGAATTTTCGAAAACAAAACTAATGAAAGTATTCGTCACCGTAACGAGATTGTAACGTCAATCGTGTATAGTCATTGACAGTATTATACAGAACATCTCTCATTCATTTATGATCCTCAAGATATACTTTTAACGTAAAGATTTCAAATAATTACAACTGTTCAGATCTGGCCTCAAAGTCTATAATTATTAATTATGTTATATCGCACGAAATATTTCGCAGGCCGAGTCAAACCTGAACGTTCTCAATTTCTCTTATTTTAATCGCATTGAACAAGCTAAATATCGCGATCCTAGCGTAGGGGCGAACTAGTCCCTGTAATCACGCGCTCTGCTCGTGCGAGTAATTCTCCGCTCGTCTCCACTACCTCGCGGCATTCCGAAAATCGCAAGTATCTCGCGAATCGTTGAGTCTTAGACAGTAACTCAACGAGCAATCATCTGTGTGTCGTTTGGTATCGTTTCTAAATGAATTTCGTATCGCTCGATACTCATCGTTCCTTAACGTAACTACTCGCGCGTTGCATCGCGCGCTTTCGTGATCCACGCCAGTGCATTGCTAATAAACTCAGCTGACGAACTTCAGTGTTAGTACGAATTTTCTTGACTCGATACTATCCCCGTCCCAGTCTTGCACGAATTCCTTAAATCGGCGAATAAAAATTTATATTATTTCTGATTCCGCGTTTATTGAAGGGCGCGCGCGGTCAACAACAGAAACTTATAAACAACGTTATCGGAAAAACAATATTGATATTTTTAGTCACTTATTTCTAACTATTTCAAATAGTAGATAAACATCTTTAATAAAAATACTTATAATTAATGTATAAATATATTAGTTTTTGAAAACAATTTTAATAATATAAAAGATTAATTATCAATATTATTAAATATTAATTAAATTACTGAAATTATTTAAGGAATTTCGAAAACATATTGTTGAATAGGTAATACTGTCAATAAAAATCGTACTAAAAGTTCCGTCTTTACTGACTAATCTCTTTTGCAGAAATTCAAGACGAATGTTATCTCGATCGACACAGTTGTATCCGATCCCATTAATCTTGGGTAATCAGAAATCGTCGGCTCGAATATAGTACGCAAGTTGGTCTTATTACGCCGAACGCTGTATGTACGTTCATCCTCACTAACGTGTCTCTTAAATAAAACATTACGTTGAAATACCATTACGACTTTTTAGGTTCCAGTATCCAGTTGGGCAATTGATTCATGTGGACTACTTAATGACACGATTGAACGTATTAGCCACTGGGTACAGTGCTTGACGTTTTTGAAACCGTGATACTGCGATTTTGTTCAAGAATCTGGAATCCAAAGGCTGTAGAAGGAGAAGAAGAAGAGACAAGACACAAGACGTGGTAATACAGCCGGAATATAATATATAATATATTTTATATACTGGTGTGTGTATATGACTAAACATATGAATTATATCTACAAATATAATACGTGATATACTCGGAACGGGTGAAAGTTTATGTTAGTAACTTGAAAGAAAGAAACAGGAAAAAGGAAATCTATTGCTCTTCAAGTGAATATATTTGAAGGAAAATTACGTATATTCCGAAAAAGCTTTTTAGATAACTTTTTCAGATCCTTAAAAAATTATCAACAATCATTTCTAAATACTCTAAATAGTATATCAGAATTGTTATATCTAAATATATGAAAATTTTTTATAATAATGTATACATTCTTCTATTAACTATTGCATTTCTGAATATTTTGATTTATTACTTTTTTCTAAAAAGCGTTTTTTTTTCTTTACTTTTTCTAGATATAAAATTAATCAATATAAAACTACATGTTGGAATTATACAATTAGTCACAAAAAATAACTTGCTTTATTACCTGTTTTTATTATCATACGGTAAATACGGTAGATACGATACGATAAATATGAAAAGAAGTCTTGAGACTTTTATATTAAATAGAAAATTTTTATAAAATTTTGCAAGATATTAGAAATGCTTCACACAAGTAAAATGATTATTTAAGAAAAGAGTTTAAGAAAGAAAAATTGTAAAATGAGTATAAACACTAGAAAACGTAAACGTTCTCTTACAAAAATGATATAGTATTAAAGAGTCTGCGCATAGATTTAATACGCATAGATTTAAATACTAACAGTGAGAATTTAGGATTTCTTAGTGATTTACAAGATGAATCTAGACAGGATAAATTGTATATAGATTATCATACTCGACACCACAGACGTCATTCTTCTAATAACTTGATCAAATTTATGTATCAATTAGACTTGTCAGTACTTTGTTCACTTAGAAAGTCTACGCATAAACATAAATGTCCTTCATTATCATTAATGTTTGAAGACTCTGAAATTGATAAATTTAATAATATTGTCCTTCATTGTGAAAAAAAGTCAATTCATATATAAATTGAATATGAAGACAAATACTCTACAGAAAATAATATTAGCTATGGCAAATTATTTTCTAAAATTCACGGACGCAACTCTTTACTTAGTAGTTATTTTGATATTTTTGCTAAACGTATGTTGAAAACAGATAATTTATTAACAGATGTAGAATATCTTATTATCTATACTAATTCAAAATTGGACCTTACAAAAGAGAAAACATTTAGAACAGGACGAACTAAAAATTTTTATCCTTTTAAATTTGATAACATGCAAATTGAAGAATGTGATATTTCAAAAGATTTTTATTTACAAATAATGATACATAAGAGGACGGTTTTTATCGGTTTTCACAAGATAAAACAATAAGAGAAAAGCTTTTAAAGCAGTTGGAATTTTCGTCTTCTACGAAGAAAGTAGTACAAAAAAGAAAACTTACTAAGGAATTTGAAAAAAGAATAAAAGAAGCATTTTTAGACAAATTAGTATTTAGAGTTAATCAGCCCAACAGAGAAAAACTGAGCAGCATTGTAAAAATTGAAATGAAAAAAAAAAAAAGATAAAGGTCACGATTATATAGCATTACAAGAAAGAATATTATGTAACTTAAAAGCTTCAGACAAGAATAAAAAATGTGTGGTTGATGTATCCGGAATTATAAATCAATTCAATTTATTAATGAACTTCCTTCACGATATATTTGTGCTTCATGATATATTATTTATAAAAATGTATTTTCCATAAACTTTGGAAAAAAAGATAATAGCATTACTATCTATCATCAAAATAGAATTTCTTACCTGTATGTTCATAACGCAGATGCTAATATAGTCAGTTGTTTTCCTTTAGACAAGAAGAAAATATATTCTGTATTAATAAGTATTTTACACTATTTGTTGAAGAACTTAGTGAGAATATAGAATATTTAATTCTCTACAATAATGCAAATTTAGTTCTCACAAAAGAAAAGAGGTTAAAAAGGTTATCTAATGATTCATATCTTTTAAAATTTGATAGTGTAAATATTTGTGAGGAAAAATATAGAGTTTTAAGATACAATTATTAACGTCTATAAATGAAAATGATCTTTATCAATTTTCGGAAAAAGTAACACGAGAGAAGATCATAAATCTGTTAAAGTTACCACCTTCCTTGCAAAAAAAGAAAAAAGAGGGGAGACTTTCTAATGAGAGTGAAAGAAAGAGAAAGAAAAGAAAAATTTTTAGATAAATTGATATTTGCAGTTAATCAACCAGATAAGAAAAAATTAAATACACTTATTAGAAATAAGATAATTCAATTACACAATTACCCACACAGCTATGAGGAATTACATGAATTAGCGTTACGTTTGATAGAATCCCATAAATTTGGCCCTCTTACACAAGGAATAATGAAAAATCTACTTGATGAAATAAAAAATAATAAATCCAGTTACCAAACAACTCCAAGTAAACACAATAACAATGAAATTAAATTTCGTGCTGGGTGTTGAGCGTAAAAACAAAAACCATCGATACAAGTAAAACAAACGTTTCGACCTTTAATAATGGTTTTCTTCAATGTGTACAAATCATGGAATTGAGATTGTATCTGCGAAATCCTCTTACATAATCGTCAAAAAATAATAAATTCACGGATATATGATATGTCCGAACGCCTAAATCTGAGCGGTGGTCTCAAGGAACGTGTAAAGCGATATCGTTGTCGGAACGTGACTCTGTGAGTTCCGAAAACATTGTCTTAATCCATAATAGTCCGAATGTCACGACTTAGATACTTATGGTAGAGACCCACTTTGGTCTCTAAGTATCTAAGTCGTGACATTCGGACTATTATAGATTAAGACAATGTTTTCGGAACTCACAGAGTTACGTTCCGACAACGATATCGCTTTACACGTTCCTTGAGACCACCGCTCAGATTTAGGCGTTCGAACATATCATATATCCGTGAATTTATTATTTTTTGACGATTATGTAAGCGGATTTCGCAGATACAATCTCAATTCTATGATTTGTGTTGATGGTTTTTGTTTTTGCGCTCAACACCCAGCATGACTTTTAAGCTCGTTTTTCTCAGCTTGAATTGTTATTCATATGAGCCTTAATTTCTGTTATTTGTTTTCAATTTGGAAATTAAATTTGCTAAAACTGTTATTGGCAGTGCGGGAACATCTGAACTTAATAAATTCTTAGACTATTTAATTAAAGGGGAAGGACTAAAATATCTATCAGTTCTGAAAAGAAACAGAATAAATCTAACTAATGTGTCCAGTATTTTAAGTAAATCAGGTGCTAGAGCTCCTATAGCATTCAAAGACTTATGTGATCTGTGGTTTGATGAAGAAGGACATAAAACAAGATATTTAAAATTTCTAGAGGAAGAGGGAATAAATCTAGCTAATGTGTCCAGTATTTTACATGGATCAGGCGCTAAAGCTCTAATAGCATTCAAGGACTTATATAATCTGTGGTTTGATGAAGAAGGACATAAAACAAAATATTTAAAATCTCTAGAAAAAGATGAAATAAGTTTAACTAAGTTGTCTAGTATTTTAAGTAAATCAGGTGCTAGAGCTCCTATAGCATTCAAAGACTTATATGATTTTTAGTTTGATAAAGAAGGATATAAAATAAAATACTTAATAAAAATTACATAAAGACTATACGAGTAAAACGCGGTTGTTGTTGCGTGAAGTTTAAAATTTATTTATTTACTTCTCACATACAGAGAAGTCTTACAAAAAGAATAATTGTTCTAAACGTTTCGACTCCGATTCGAGTCATCTTCAGCTAACCGAAAAATAACATTACAAACTATTAAAAAACAGTCTCGCGCGCGGTCTTCTCTGTGGCTGAGCAATCCACCGGTTTCAAGACAAAGGACAATAATTCGCTGGTTGACTGTCCAGTGACCATTCCCCTTTTTTGGAGGATTAATTTGCTTCACTGTATTGAAATTAAATCCAAGGTATAACAGATTTCAATTTCGTCATTTTTAACGCTGAATTACTCACCCAAAGAGACCTACACGTTGTCAAACTCGCCAGTCACATTGAATTATACAGAAAATTACAATTTTTTTTATATGTCACTCTTAGATAATCATGATTTCGTGATTGTGACTTGTTAGTTCGGAGGAACGAACTGTACTGAGCTCTCAAATACATGTACGCCTAAGCCTCCAACGAANTAAGCCTCCAACGAACCAAATATACTTGTGTCTCTTATAACTTATCCGGTCAAACAACAAAAACAAATTACTGATACATCGATCAAATCTGCTCACGAGTCAATAACCTCGGTCTTTAATCTTATTCAGTAGCGCTAAATATCCATTATGGAGAAATTCAGTATCTGTTGCGAATTTACACTATTGTTCTGTAATTTAATAAATAACATTTCCGAGATTAATCTTTTGCT
>QKQZ01007323.1:0-26440 GCA_003595255.1 Solenopsis fugax | reverse complement strand
GCCCTACGCCAGCCATGTTTGCGGGTTTATAAATTGGGTTCGGCGCTGGGGATTTTTCTATTAGGACAAAATTGGTTCTTTCAACCGCCACCAGAGCGGTCGGCCCTCCCCCGATCCCTCCCTTCCATCGATCCATGCTCTTCCATACTCGCGGCGACTCGTCGATCCTCCCTCTTTTTCCCTCTTTCTCACCCTCTCTCCCTCTCGCCCCATTCCTCCTTTTCTTCTCTCTTTCCCGATCCCGAGCACTTCCATCTTCGTCCTCCCTGTCACGTCCTCTTCGTCTCTTTTGCGCGACCGAGAACCAGGGGGATGATGGGTGATTTGCCAGGGGCTGGTGCACCGGTCCGGGAGAAGGGCAGGATACGCGGGAGGGCAGGACGCGCTACGGGGGAGGGATGCTCGTGGCAGCTCTCAAAAGTCGATATTTCCGTCACCGGTGTTATCGATGTTTCCTACATTCTGTGTCCAGCGTCACCATAAACGAGGTTACCGATCAAAGTGGTGCCGGCGTCGTCGCCATGGCGTTTCTCTTAGGTGTGCGCGGATGTTGTTACGGCGGCGACTTCGCCTCGTCGGAATTGGGGATAACGCGGCACATGGATTATGTTATCTGGCTATGCTTTATGTTATCGGAACTAATAGTCCTTCCTTCGCTCTAAAACGCAAATGCAATTTTAAAGCGCATCATCATATGAAGGCATTAGATATACATTTCTATTCATTACTCTGCGTTAGGCATACGCAATCAAGCATGTTAAATCATAAAACGATTAATCCGATATCGGTAATTTAAATACGAAAGGAATATTTAACATTGGGGTCTTCTTTTTTGGATTATACATGTATAATACACTATGGAAAAAATGATTTTTGACTTGCAGTCTCGTCGCGAGAAATATAAAAAATAAATAGGAAATGTATCCAGCATTAAAAGCGGCGTGGAACACAATCTACCTTACAATCGCGAATACGCTTCAAGTACCTATAATTGGTACATTCGCGATTTTGTCAGGCCTGTCAACGCGAAGAAATTTAGAATCACAGCAGCTTAAACAACGTGTCTCGTTAATTTCGTCGCTCACACTTAGCACGAGCAGTTTCCAATAAGAAAATTTAAT
Source organism: Solenopsis fugax (assembly GCA_003595255.1). Taxonomy (NCBI): domain Eukaryota; kingdom Metazoa; phylum Arthropoda; class Insecta; order Hymenoptera; family Formicidae; genus Solenopsis; species Solenopsis fugax. Next base: position 25,319 of record QKQZ01007323.1, on the reverse strand, counting down.
TAACCACGCACTCCGCTCGGGCAGGAATTAATTAGATCTCGTCGTGCAATTAATGGGACGCGATTGTTCGCGATACTCGAGCTTAAGTGACGCCTGCCACTATCCCTCTCTGTCCTCCTCGCTCGTCCCGAGGCTCTAATTAGCCATCGCCATTTTTCCATCGGGCACCCCATTATCGGCCATTGAGGCAAGAGCGGGGCAAGCCGGAATAGAAGTTTAATGAAGTTTACCGCGGCAACGAGATGATTTCACGAATACCCCCGAAATGGGAACACACCCATTTCGCGATGTCATAAACCCGATGTGACGTGCAACGACGGCCGAATCGACCGCATTTATCTCCGTAATCGGTAAAACGATTGGCGGGTCTCCGCGTAAATCACGCTCGTGTTTTCTCGAAACAATTCTTCCCAGGTAGCATTTTGCGAGCGGGTAATAACGATTCTGGTAATAGCGGTCGTCGCGGTTCCATTTGCTTCTCGTCGCGAAATTTGCGTTTGCAATTTTATCGCGCCAACGTTATATTTTTGCTTATCCCTTTTTGCATAATTCCAAGTCTTTACATGTATCTCCTCTCATCCTGAATACTGTATTACCTTGCATTCCTATCGCATTACGCGCATATAAATTGTCCTACGATTAATTAATAAAAAAGACCTACTATGCTTAAACTAATAATTATTACAAAACTTATTTTATTTTATTCCAAAATTTATATTTTCACGAAATATGAGTAAACTATTATTAAATTATTACATACAATTCTTTAAGGATGTATAGGTGGTATCTCAAAAACATTACCAAGAATGTAAAAATTTCACAGATTGTTCTATTATTACGTTTGTGTGTCTATATAAAATTTGAACACAACTCTCTTATTAGATTAAAAGTTATTTAATTTTTTATTTATTCTTGATGTTATAAATAACTCTTAAATGAGTAAGTAGATCTGCAACAATTTTTGCACAAATATTTATTAGAGTTTTGTTAGTATATATAAAAATGTTGATCTAATTCGCAATGCTCCTTCCCCATCAAATTTACAAAAATTGCGTTTTTTTTTTGCAAATTTGATAAGGAAGGAACGTTGAAAATTAAATCAAAATTTTTATATATACTAACAAAATTCTAATAAATATTTGTGCAAAAATTGATTTAGATCTACTAACTGGTTTAAAAGTTATGTCTTTAAAATTGCAACAAAATATAGTCATTTTCGTTGCAAAAATTATTATAAATCATCAATTTTTCGTTGTTTTTCTTCGAAAAAATACAAATTTTTATTTTATAATAACTTTCGTAGCGAAAATGAATATATTTTGTTGCAGTTTTAACTTTTAGTTCGGACTGTATAGCCAGAACATCCTTAAAATCTCGTAAAGAAAGAAAAAAAAGAAAAAACTACACGTATTCAAAAGTTGTAATATTGAAACAATTGTAAGTGAATATAAGGAGGTAAACGAACATATTAGGTGAAGATATTACAAATACAAATTCGCAAATAATGTTAAAGGTGAACAAGCAGAATGGCAATAACAAAATCAATCTACAATAGAGGGGAGAGTAGTTAGCGGGAGGAGAAGAAAAGATATTCCACGTCTATTGACGAAAATATCTATTAATTCGCCCGGAACTCGATAAGCTCCTGTAATCTCGAAAAGTTGGAGAGATCCCTGATTTTTCCGCGTCCTTCGATGCCCATACTGCTCTTTGTTCTCAACAGGGCGAGCGTAATGCGCGCGATATGCGACAGGCAGACTAAACGAAAGCGAACGATTGCGAGCTCTCCCAGGGTGAAATTATTCGATTTGCCGCGACAGCGCAGCACGAGATGTACATACGCGGTAGTATATACGTCCCGCGTTGACGAGCGGAGGGCCGCCATAAGAGGGCGACGCGGCTTGGTCATTTGGCTTGACTTCATAAGTCATTAGAATCAGCCCCGAAACGAGTCGTTTGCAGCAAAACACCCAGTACGCGCCACGGGAAGTAACATATGCGTACTGGGTGCCCCGGAAGAACGGATCGAATTCCGATGAGAGACGAGTCAAAGTCCTCATTGCGCTTTTCCATCTTCGTATATTCGCTGTTTTTGTTAACACATTAGAAATAGATTCCAATTAAAATAATGATCTCTCGTGATTACGCGAGTCATAAAGGTAGCTTTTGCCCCTCGAATGTCAAAATTTGCAGTACGTTATACGACTTCAGTTACTCATACATTAAAAAATCTCGACGTCTTTTGATATTTTAATTAAGCAAATATCTACCTGCAATAGTGATAAAAAAGCTGTACTTGGAGTATCATTTGGAAGTTCCAGGACACCTTGTACAACTGGCGAAGTTTAGGCAGGAGAGGAACGCGGGGTTCGCCTAACCAAATTACATCAATCCCATTTCACATCGTTTTGACATGGCAATTGAATTGAGTCTCGCGCAACTGTTGTGTTTTTGGTCGTGCGGAGAAGAGGCTCCGAGGACGAGGGGGGATCGACGGGGTAGGAAAAAGAGAAGGAAGCGGTAGACGTGATGTCGATTCCTTAATAAAGTGTAACTAATGATCAAATATACGGATACGTCTCTCTTTGTTTGTCTCTATCGCACATATTAAATAAAATGGCACGATAAAGTGCTCGCAATAATATTAGATCCAAGTCACAAGAATATTTTACAATTTATATTTATATAAATTTTTTATACACACTGTTAAAAATAGGCAGCAAAATTTAATGTAATGTAACGGGAGCAAATTTCAAGCAGGTATATTAAAAACATTTAATGTTGTCAGAGGTGCATTAAATTTCATGTACATACTTTTCAGTTATAGACACATCAAATTTAATATACTTGTGTAACTTAAAAATACATTGAGTTTTATGACATTTTTAACATTGTATATAAACTTTTTTACAGAACTAATATTTAAGAATTTAATACAAACGATGTTTATCCGGGATTTCTGAATATACCGAATGTAAATCGCATTTATAAACGCATAGAATGGTTTTGAAAGAAGTCTGAAAATTTAGCTAGATAATTTTGTTGGACTATCAAAATAATTATGTAGGATGCTCAAACATGTTGAACAAGTCTGCAAAAAATTTGCTACATTCTAGCAACCAATTTGAGTGTTCTACAATTATTTTGGTAGCCCAACAAAATTATTTTCAGATCTGTACTAAATTTTTAAACACTTTAGTAAAATCGTTCTTTTAGATATATTTTATATGTAATCTTTGGTGTAAATTTTGGTGAACTGATTTGTTGCTCTATTATAAAGTTTTGCAATAATTACTAACCTTAAAATTTTCAAAACACGACAAGGGTTTCTCGCTCGTATAATAAAAAACAGTAAAATTATAAAATAGGCCAAAACGAGCTGAACTGATTATCAATTTAAAAAAAATTTATTTTAGTATAACAAACATACTGTCGACGAGACGTTTCGACCCAACTTGGTCTTCTTCTTCAGCCGTCAATAATTACAAATTTAATTACAAATTTTTTATCTATAAATATATTACTTATTAAAATTTTCGTTCTAATCACGTATAAACATATTTACAATACCAGACGTCGAAATTTGACAAAGAGCCTTCCTACGGTTTCCGGTGCCTCGCTACAGGTCTGAGCATCGCGCATCTTTCCTTCCTTCCTTCCGTCTTTCCGTCCTTCTTTCCGCACCCTCGGCAGAGAACGACGAATAACGGCGTGCGAGGGCGAATAGTATTCGAGTATTNAGCCGTTACGGCGGGGGCGGCCGGTTCGGTGGATAATGGTGGCGCGAGGCAAGTGCCTTAACTTTTCCTTATCGAAAATAAGTCGTTAGCCGGCCTTTCATCTTTAAACGAGTTTTCGCGGCGCGCTGAGTTTTTACCCGACCCCGAACCCTCCGTCTCTCCCCTCTCCGTGCCCTTTCCACGGCGTGCGACCCTCCTGTCGGCACTTTCGCGCACGTTGCCTCGGTTTAAGGGATTTTTCAATTTCGCCACGGCAAGCTAATTTAATTTCTGGCTGTGGCCTGCGCACCGTAAAGAGGCGGTTATTATACGCGACGTTTGCTCCGGGCCAGCATGGCCGATTGTTTTTCTCTTCCTTTTTTTCTTTTTTTTTTTTTAATCGGCTTAATTGCTGCGGTAAACCTCCTCGAATGGACGGTTACGTAAATTTTCTACCCGAGAAAAGAGAATTTAATTTTAATGGCGGATTGGCGGTTTAAATAATACACTGATGTTATTGGGCGGTATTGCTGTCAATTGTGTGTGATTATTATTTCTATTACCCCGTCACTTGAACGCATCCAAGCATAAACGTCCAAAAAGATGAGAGAGAACATCGCGGATAAGAAAAATTGCTTATGCCGGAATAACAATTAAAAATGCAAGTGTGTGCACAAGTACATATTATTTCTGTTGTGAACTCAATGTTTCATAGAAGCATCAAATCGCAAAGAGTTTATTTTGCTAAGAAAAAGTTTTTCTTGTTTTTCCTCAAATGTTCTTTGTTTCGACACTTATATACTTTTTGCTGATACTTGAAATTTGCTGCGGCAAGCACACGCCGAGGGAGATAACGAGAAACATCGCAGAGTTATCAAATAAATTAAGTGGACTGGTATCAGCAGTTTCTCGCGAATGGCAGGCTTCATCGACTGTCGTCTCTCAATGAAAGAAAAATACTCCTCTTCTGAGAGAAAATCGAGTTCGGGAGACGGGTAAGCAGGACGTTCCGGGAGCGCGTTGCTTCATTGTTACCGTCGGTTACTATACTGGGGAAGCGAGAAGTAACGGTCCCCTTCCCTTGCCGTTGTTGGTCTCGTGGTGTGGCTTAGAGGAGCACAATGCTGCAAAACCGCCGGCAATCCGCTTACAAAGTGACATCTTTACGCAATTACTAGTAATTGGTCGCTCTAGTCGTGGCAAATCCTCGTAAACCTAATTAGGATAAAGAATGCAATCGGAGACTACTTCAAGGGGAGAACTCGGCTTCTTTCGTTATGTCGCAACGGCGGGAATTCGTTTGCGTAAAAAAATATGTAAGGATCTGGGAATTCTTATTAATATATACAAATAAAGGGGAGGGTGCGTGAGTACTTGAAATTCTTAGCATTGATCGTGTAAATATTGAATATAAGATTTACATACCTTTACGAAAAATACACCCACGTAGTATCCCAAATAAATCTTTAATTTGAGAGTTAACACTCTATTGAGTGTTATTTCGGACTACACTGAGAGAAATCGTTTGGTAAGATCAACTAACGTTTGGTTGAATAGTGATCAAATGAATTTTGTAGTTACTGGTACCAAAAACTTAGTTACATTTAACAAAACTTTTTGTAATTTGTTGTATGAAAATAATTATTTGGTTAAGGCTACAAATTGTTCAAAACAATTATATATTTAGTAATTATAACTATAAAATTAAGTAAACAAACGTTAGATGATTTTACCAAACATTTCTCTCTGTGTATAAGTTGGGTGTATTTTTCGTAAAAGTAGTGTTGCGGATTATAAATTACATTATATATACAATTATTATATTATACAATTTACGAAAAGTATTATTATCACATGAAGTAAATTGATAAGAGAAATTGCGAGTATAAAAAAATTATTGCGTTTTGATAACAATTTAATTTGTTATGTTTTAAAAATTTTTAGATATTTAGGATTAAATAAAATCTATCAAATTGGGTATTGCTTACAGTCGCCAGTGAAATAATAAATAATTCAAATTTAGTCAACTTGCTGGCAAAATGCGTTTATTAATAAAATGCACAACGTTTCGATCTTAGATTCAGATCCTTTTCAAATGAGTTGGTTGCAAATTAAAATAAATCTTTAAATAAAGTTTCTTTATTGTACATTAATTGCTTTTAATGAATTATTAGGTTTGAGACATTAGAGTTTTATAAGGCTATTAAGAAAACATTGAATTATCTGAATTACAGGCACTTTGTAGCAAAACCCCATATTTTACATGATACTTTTGAATGCTGCAGTCATTTGAAGATGTAATCTAGTAATTCCGAGGAAACGAAAACGCAATCGATTTACGCTACGAACGTGATAATCGCGTTATCGAAATCGAGTAATAATCAAATGAAAGCATTTCGCCCCGACCCAGATGAGCGTCTTAACTAAGTTCATCCGAATTATCAGCAATTATCGGGCCTTCAATGTAATTCCGTTAGCGACACTGTGAAGTTGGAAAAGGCGCCGCTAAAAGCACTCCCCCGAAAGGTCAAATCAGATTGTTGAACTGCTGACAGAAATCATTTCGAACGCAATTATATAACTTACCTCTCGCGAAATACGTAGCGATAAATCTTGTCGTGAAGACCGCGATTGTGAGATTGCCGAAGAACGGCAGCGCGACAGTGGAATTACGGTACAACGATAAAATTTGAATATTTTCAATGTAACAATTCATGTAAAATAAAAATAGTATTTTGATATATGTACACTCGTGTGTGCTTGCAAACATTATAATATTAAAAAAATTAATGTTTAAACGCTTCAAATGCTTATTGTATGTATAAATTGGTACGGTCTCGGAGGTAGAGATACAAGTGGCGCGTCAATGATTCGCTCGAATAAGAAATCTCGGAACGGGGCGTCTCGTGTCTCCTGAGCTGGTGACAAAATTGCCCTCCTTCGCCTCCCTTTCTTCGAATTCGACGAACGGCAAACGGTGTTACGGCAAAATTGTCACTTATACGCCAACTTCGGAGAAGAGATAAAGAGAAAACGAGGGTGAGGGCAGGAGCACGATCGCGGATTGGGACGGGGGAGAGAGAGAGAGAGAGAGAGAGAGAGAAGAGGAAGATGAGAGGAGCGAGACGAGAATTTACCCTACACGCGAGTACACATGTTGTTGCACATCGGGGAGGCACTTCTGGCGCAGGGTCTTTTTCTGAGGCGGCTTACACGGCGCGCCAGAACCGCCAGGCCACGGAAAACGTCTTTTACTTCTCGAAACGCGACGTGTGGCGACAATTCCATTGTGCATTTCATTCGGTCGGCCGCTTTGAGATACAAGCACGCATACCCTTTGTTCCGGAGCAGCGCGGGGATAAAGGTGGCGACGGTAGGAGAAGGGGTGGGTGAGGGGTCGTGCGAGGTGAGGGGCAAGGAGGGAGATTCTCTGTATAGGTGCCGGGAGGATTACGAGAGGTGAAAAAGTATTTTGACACCCCGTATAATGGACCGGCCACGGGGTGTACCCAATTAGGTGTCGTTGGGGCGTGAACGAGCGGCGCGGTTGGGAGCACGGAAAAGATACAAGACTGTCTTGTAAGTGGTTTCGCGGGATCAATGGCTGTGAAGTTTGGGGCCCCCGAGTTGCCCCGCGTTGCGAGAATACGATCTCCGCTCGGTTTGGCTTGGACGTAGCACGAAGGAGACGAGAGCTTCGCGATTCTTGTAGTATCCTTTTGAAACGTGGCTTTTGTTCCTTCGGGAGGACGGGTGGAGGAGGGGAGGGACTTGGTGAGAGAAAAACGAGTCTTACGATTCTCACATAATGGTGGTATCGCGTCTGTCTGCGCAAATGCGTCGTAGTTTGTTCAATGAAATAAGGCAAAAACACACAGCAAAGATCCTCCAGACACGCACACCGTACCTAAAATGGGCCGCGTTTAACAGAGGCGTTCGACAAAAAGAAATCCACGTTCCAAGATTATTAAATAATTGAAGGGTTTCCTGCGAAAACCAAACAAGTCTATTTTTGTCCAAATCTGGGTTATGGCGCCATATTATTCTCCGTCAGTAGCGTCGCATCGTACGAGCAATTTTGTTCCGGCGAAGATCAAAGAGGAATCAGACGAAAAATATAAATAGGTAGTAAATATAAAATTTCCTACAGGAACTCTAAACATATCCAAAGGTTTTTTATTTTTTGAAATGGATTTTTGTACGTATTAATTTTAAAACTTATAAATCTTTCATATATCTATTATATGTTTGCAGAAAAATTAGCACATATATACAAAGAGAAATATAAAAGGATGTTTTTATTAAGAGCAACTTGTAAAATTTCGTAAATAAAAAGTAAAAATTTATTGCTTTATATTTTAAATAATATTTCCTTCTTCACTCTTTATCATTTTTAATGTTAAATAAAGATGAATCTAAAATTAGAGAGATATTCGATCGTTAATGTATAAATACAAATTGAACAAGAAAGCCTTCTACGGTCATAGTTAGATCTTATTGGTTCATATTTACTTGATTTTATATACCTTTTTTCAAATTCACCCGACTGCGCGCCGAACTGTTTTTCCGGTCATAACACAGCTCTAAAAGACGAATAAGAATAAGTAATATCACATTAATTAAATTGAAATCAATTTAATAACGATTGGTACTGACTTGCATCTAAATATTATACCCATTCCCCCTGAAAATTCTTTACAATTCTTTCAAGGGGGAATGGGTTTAATATTTAGATGCAAGTCAACACTAATCGTTATTAAATTGATTTCAATTTAATTAATGTGATATTACTTATTTTTATTCGTCTTAGAGCTATGTTATGACCGGAAAAACAATTCGGCGCGCAGTCGGGTGAATTTGAAAAAAAAAAAGGTATATAAAATCACACAAGTAAATATGAAGCAATAAGATCTAGCTGTGACCGTAGAAGGCTTTCTTGTTCAATTTGTATAAATGTAAAATATTAATAAGTATTAACCATAAAATTCCCGCAAGAATCCAGATGTTTGCTATTTTTTTCTTTTAAATAGATCCTCCAAATATCAATGAAAGTCTACAACTCTCTTGTTCTTACACCTATTATACATGCGGAGAAAAATTTACGTAATAAACGGCCTAATAATGAGAAATTCCTTTCGTTTCCTGGAAAAATTTAATTTTCTGGACTTATTTGATTTTTATAGGAAGAATCCTTCAATTGTAATAATTATCCAAAGTGCTATAATTATCGCGCGAATTTGATCGGATGTTAAATACGCGAACGAGAAGGAGTGCACGGAGGTATGCGCGGCGCGAAAATTCGCTCGACCTTTCGCTCGCGAGTATTCCCGGCGATAATCTCACCCTCCGGAAATTTCCCCGCACCGTATAAGACGTAAGTCCGCCGTCCGCCAGCGGGAAAATAATGAAATTTCGAAGGATAACTGGTAGGCAATTCATAGTCGCTGAATGATTTCTATTTAACGGTAACGACAGTCGAAGGCGCTGAGAGAGACCACCAGAGAAATTATAGGAAGGCAATCTCCCGTGAGGAGATGGGCCATTTTTTCTTGCCGCCGCGCCGCCACCGCCGCCGCCACCGTTGACGCTCGTCTCTCCGCTCCGCCGCAGAACACAATGATCTATTTCCTATTCGAACTCGTTCCTTTTTTCGCTCCGAGAAACTAACTCACCTACGACGCGGTATCTCGTCCGCCCGATCCCGCCCGTTAATTCGCCTCCGTTTCACCTGTGGGACCCGAGAGGGCTTCAAGCCTACGATGACAAGCGGAACCAGCGAGCGGGGTGTGGAGAGGGAGGGAGCGGGAGGTGACGAAGGGGTGATTTTAGATCGGCTAATGTCGTTTCGCTTTTAATGAACTTCTCCGTTCGTTAAGTACGTTTCTCCATCTCCGACTTGCTGTCCGCCGAATGGCACCTCCGTCGGAGGTAGAGAGAATGAGAGAGGGGGGGAAGAGGGAGAAAGACATTTTCCACTTACGATCATTTGCGTCCGTCTTTTCTGAACCGGAACTTTGTACCTTCGTGTCGTCCACGCGCGGCGCTTACGGAATAATCGCAACTAAGATAAAACTTTACGCGAGTGTTGAACATACACTATTTTTTACGTAACTTCGTTCTCTCTCTGTTTCTCTGCAGCCGTTATTATCTTTAACGAGCGTATTGCACTAATAAATATAAAAAAATAAAAAATGTAAAATGCTCTATTAATTTAAACTATTTTTAACGTTTTTCTTAGTAATTGTATATATTATATGTCCCAAGAAGATGACAGTATTATATATTTTTAAATAATCGAAAAAGTACAGCTTGTTTTAGCACAAGTTTATCATTATTTTTTACAACTTTTTGTATCTATGAAAATATTTATTTGAAAATATAATCTGAAATAAACGAAATAAAATAAAACAAATTAACTAATTAAAGGAGATTATAGTCTTATTGGTTACAGCTGAATATTGGTGCTGACATTTATTATGTAATTTTATATACATTTTCAAGTTTATCAAATTGCAAATAAATTTTTCGATCTTGAAACGCAGTTGTATAATACTAGTACAATATTAAATCGATAATCAATTTAATAATTATGATTATCTAATGAGTATCTAATATTGCAATTACGATAATAAGAATAAACATAAATTAAATGAAAACAAAATATTCTGCTATTGCAATAAAAGCAATTATTTTGTAAAAAAACATAAAACTATAATAAAATACATATATTTGTATATATTATGTAAATTATATTTACAATATCGTTTTCTTCACATTCATCTCCTTTGATGTATTGATATTTGCAAAATTTAAAGAAGAAGAGAAAAACAAGTATTATTTTTATTTAATTGTAAGCTTTTTTATGATGTTGTCGAAAATATAATTTACAATATTAGAGAAGGAGAATAATACGCGATGATATTATTTGCATGACCTACGACGCATTACTCTTAATGCAATTTCTCCATAATAGCAACTACGTTGAGGCATCTGAGGAACTTTCGTTGCATCTCGATATTACTTTACCCCACAATATTATTCTACAAGCACCGATTAACTACGTCACGACTACGTCGTTACCTCGTTGTTATAGGCATACCAGCTTGTCAGCTTATACAAAATGAGTTCGGATAACCTTTGAGCACCCGTATATTAACGATTATACTCTTTCGTGCGTTATAATTTTAATTGTTCCCGAGCATTTTTTTTTGTAACGATAAATTGTGCGAACGAAATGTTTGTAAAAGATATGAGTAATGGCAATGATAATATCTATAAACGGATATATCCAGAAGTGAAGATTCGAAACTGTTGTGTATTCCTTAATATTACTAATTACGATCAAATTAATTAATTCGAAAAAAAATTATTTTTAATCGAATAATTTTTTTTTGTCTTACTTGAATAAAGTTTGATTGAATAAAGACGGAGGTCGACTTTACCGTTTAGATTAAATGAAACGGAGAGACCGATATTGGTAATCGAAATAGAACAGAGAAGGAGAGAAAGAGGGATCTGTCGATATCTATTCGATCATGCGGAAGAAATGCGCTCTTCTGATAAAAAAATTTTATTTCTTCAATTGAAGCTATTGTGAGGAATTGTAAAGGACTGCAAACATCGCAGCATGAAAAAGGCAAACATTAGGTAACAGCTGTGAAAACAAGCTTTAATTAATTACTAAAACGGTATTACAAACAGACGTCGGTAGAGCGATAGGGCAAATTTGCTTGATTTAGCGATTCGAGACTGGGCACAAATTTCGATTTTGAAATAGGCATGTAACTCCGGGACGTGTTATCACTGCACAGAAAAAAAATTAGTATCAAATCAACAATTCATTGTTTCATGTATAAGCAAGAATATAAAATCTCCTTGGAAGTATTTATAATTTCAAAAAGACATAATTTGCTAACATAAAGAAATTTTGTTTCTTCATGTAAGCAAATTATGTCTAATCAAGATTATCAAATTCTTCCAAGAAGATTTTATATTCGTGCTTATATATGAAACAATGAATTCTTGATTTGATAGTCATTTTTTTCTGTGTGGCTAACTTTTTGTTTCTCGATTTTCTTAATTGTGTCATATCGCTCACGTTCTTAGAAAATTTGTTAAAAGTGGAGATAATTAAGTGAATTACACGCTCAAGATAGGATAATGAGAACTAAAGGTTCATATTTCGTGCGTAATCAGACGGTCGACTTATACCTATACTGCGAAACAGAACTTTGTTAAGTCTTGACATTTAGATATCAACACGGAGATTATTGACATTCAGATCCGACATATATATAGAACCATTTAAATCGCGCAACAATGACAGATCTGAAAGAATTCCGGTGCGATTAAAGGAAATCAAATTTTTCTGAGGTGAAAAAAAACGGTTTAATTTTGACGTGGTCAGATTTCTATAATTATCCTATAAAATATGTCTTAATCATAGTCATTACCTCTGCATATTCATAGCGTTGAGAAATCAATTCTCATTAATATACGTCACGAGTACTTACCGAGTTTTCATTTTTAGTTTTCTTTAATATTATTGTTAAATCGTTCGTGTGTGTGTATGCATGCGTATGCACGTCGGTTTTCATTAAAGATATCCATTTTTTTTGCACACGAGCCAAAGTCTCGTTTTACGTAATTGAAAGTATCCGCTTACGTACGAAATGTAGGTTTTCGTAAAGAAAGCCGATAACATTATCTTTGCGCACAACATTACATTCGCGATTCATCTTGTCGGTATCGAAAGGGACGTGGTATAAACAGTCTGTGACAATATTATATCGGTATCCGGGCGATAATACAGTATTATTTATAAATAACGTTACTATCCCAAGACCTGACAAAGTTCCCAATCGCTGGACGCGAAGGAACATGATAACCCGCGAATAAGTACTGTTATTGTCGCAGTTTTGCGTGAGAAGAAAAGTCAAACTTATTATTCCGGCACTTATCGGCGCTGACTCTTGCTAAGTTCCGCTCAATAAAGGCAAGAAGATCGTGATGGGGTGCGAGAAAAATCACGTTTCGCATTCGCCGTTTCAATCCGTAAACGAGCTAAGCTTACCAAATACTTCGAACGTCGTAAAGAAAAAAAAAAATGATTTAACAAGTCTCCGCCGTGTCTCATGCTGAAAGCGGAAACGCAAATTCAGATGTATTGACTTGTAAATTAGTATGCTGTTATAACGTCTAGTCTAGGAATAGCGGCGTAAAGCGTACTGGAGTAAAAATTGATAAATGCAATATTTTTTTGCGTGCATACATTGTGCACAATTAATTTGTCATTTTTAGACATTTTTATATATTTATTTCTTAAATTCCTTATTATTCTTTAAATTTCTTTGTTTTAAAATATATAATTTAAAATATAAATAAATAAATATATATATATATATATGTATATAAAAGTTATATACTAATTGTTACATAATACTAAATATAATAATAAATATAAATATACAAGTTATATACGAATTGTTAATATACAAAAATGCTACTACAACGTTATGTACGTCTGAATAAATTTACAGGCCGTAATTAATGATATAACGCGCGGCCGGTTTTGTGAAAGGAGCGACGACCTGTTCGACTTGTGTTCGTGAGTTAAAATAATCCGACGAATCAGGAATTTATTCTGTTTTTTTCTTTGTTTTGCTACACAGTTTCTGCTGTCCGGTTTCTACTGCTTTAATGCCCTCGAGGCGATACGCGAAAGACATGAAAACTTTAATACATGTAACAAAACTGAGGTCAAGAGCTATCTAAGAGCGAAGACACCATTTTATCCGCATATCAATAATACAATACAATAATACTATCTAAGACGTTCCTCACAATGCAGTTATCTATAAAAACGATATTATGCAAAGATTGCACAAGTGGTTTAATCTATCGATATTTTCTTTAAACGAGGCATAAAAGTTATAAAAATAAGATTTCAAATTTAACTTGTTTTGCAGAATATTTTAATAAAAATACAAGCGTATCAGAGTTGATATCTTCTCCTTCGTCTCTAGTTCAAGGCAGATCTATGCAACGTCAAGTTAATATTTATTACAATCGGATAAAATTGATTTTTAGAAAAATAAAATTTTATTTTTCTTTTGCACAGAGCGACCACTTTTTGGAATATAACGGAAATGAAAGACGTTTCGTTCTTTCGATGAGATTTTGACAATGATCCGCAACCACGCACAATTGGCGGAACGTTTAAATTAATGCGGGTTCAATTTTTGAATTTTCGGTGCTGTACTGGCTCAATCGTCATATCTCATACCCAAATATTCGACGCCGTTTCGTCATCTGGTTGGATGCTGCTGTTGGTTTGATGTATTGCCGTTATCGGACTTTCCAACGATTTTGCAATTGCTCGATGTCAGTTATTAACGACCGATTACGCGTGCAAACATACGCATGTCGCGTGTGCGAATACATGTCCACATTCATGCGTGGCGCACGCCTATGATTTGGATAAGTTACATCGCTCTCGTGAATGATAAACATGTGGGAGGAGACAATCGCGAATTTCAATATCAATAATTCTAAATCGTATCAAATTATATATATAATTCTCGTTTCATCGATTGTGTATGCATTTAATAAATTGTTTTAATTAATAGAAATATTCTTATCTTTTTAATCAATGTATATTGCACTATGTATTTTGCAAACTTTGACATCGTTATAACAATATGTGAAAAACAATTAAAAGAGATTTAATTGAACGCAATATTTGAAATTACGCGGTATATCAAGTATTTATGTACGTAATTATGTTATCTGTTAATGCGTCATGTGATCTGACGTACATAATGAAAAATAGTTATGTGAAAAAGTTTCGTGTCAAAATAGATTGGTACACGCAAGAATCATTGCGATAAACATATTTTGCTTTCATCATCCTTTTCTGTTCCTCATCGTCTTAAAGTGAAAGTGAAGTAAATCTTAGTCGATCGTTGCATCAGAAAACAGCTGATGAAATTTGAGATCATCGTGAAACAACTGGGAGTGGAAGCGATAGTTCTTTTAAAAAACAAAGCTTAGACGGCAACGCAATTAAAATTTGCATTAAGTTTGCATTAATATCTTATACGTCAGAGAAGTTATTGCACAGAAATAATGGAAGATCACATCTGATTACAACACCGTTACATATTTTTTCAAGGATACCATAAAATGGTTAATAACGTCGTTAGAATTTTTTACTTACTGAAGATACATTTTTCAATTTAAAAAGTTTAAAAAGTTACTTAAATTCTTATGATGACATCTAGTAAGATACTCGTATTATTTTACATCTAATGCATAAAGATAACAATGCCATATGCATTCCTTCTCGCTGACATATGCTGGTTGACGAATTTTGCTTGTACAGTAGCAGAGTTTGCTGTCACATTGATAAAGATTGTCGCGGGAGAAGATAAAACATTAACTTCGTAAGAGTGTCATTTGTTGGTAAATAATCCTTTCACGCGAGATGAGGTCGATCCCCCACGATAGCGTCTAACGAGTGACAAACTTGTGAGATTGTCAACACACGGTTTCATCATTCATTCACGTAACTAGTTGTTCGATTACATCATAGTTGATTCAAGTGCATCGTTGGAAAGAAATATGAGAATATGCTGCGGCGAAAATTATTACTTATTATCTTTTGACAATTTCTGATGTTGATTATCATTTTTACTAGCTTACATTTTGTTCGCTAGCTTAAGAGTAGAAATATGTATATATTGTATATGTTTTTATCTTAGAAAAGTGCAATCTATAAATTTTTTAGATATTTATCGTTTATAAAAATTTTTTGAATGAACTCTATCTATCTTTATCTACCTAGAAATATTTTATTTATTTGAAGATACTTGTCAGGACGATTTTAAAAATAATCTTGTCGAATAATCTAGTTTAGAAACGTACAGTAATATTTCATTTTTATCCGATGAGAAATGAGACACATCAAACGTAAGACAAAAAAAATTGATTTTGACATTGATGTTGATATTGAAGAAAGTGATATTGACAAACACACCGATTAGATACAACAAACTGTCGAGATAATTTTCATAGGAAAGACATGTATTCAGATGTTACATTGATTGATATGTTTATGTTTAATAATTCTGTGAATCACATCTGTGTTTTAAGATTGTCGTTTTATTCGCGCGAGGTTAAAATACTCTAGAGAAATCACGAAAACAGAGCGAATTGGAAAAGTGCGCAGTGAGAAAATTTCGCGAAAAATATGCAATTTTCAAGCTTAATCTTTATTGTATTCTCTGCACCAATAATTTTCTTTTGCACCAATAATTTTGGTTGCGTTTGCTTAAAAGTCACAGAAGGTCGAAAACATTTTTGAAAAACACTGATAAAAGTTAAAAAGAAAATAGAGAATAATTAAAATAAAAAATGGTATACAAAAAGGAATGTAATTTGTAAGTTTTATTATTATTTGTTAATAATGTTAAACATAAAATTAAATGCTTAAAAATATCGAGATAAAGTATCTGAGCCAAAAGATCCAGCACTAAATAAAGCCCACTTTTAAATTTATTACTTAAAAATGCGCTTTACACCTAGAGCGTATGGTTAAAAGATGTGACATAGGAATTAGATAAAGAGGATTTAACAATAATAAAGCTGAATATCACAGTTTGAAAAAATATTTTTTTTTTTATTTACAAATATTCTGTATGGATGATATATTTTATTTTTGTAAGTGATTGAAATAAAGATTTTATTTTCATTAATTTATTTCAATACTTTCATAGAGTTGTTAAAAAATAAAATTAGTTAAGTAGACGTTCAAGATACCTCAATTATTATCTTGATATCAAAAGTTGTAAATTTTTTAAAAATAAATTACTGAAAAAAATTCATAAAAAAGAAAAATTACATAGGAACGACTGAATTGCAAAATTCAATATAATTTCTGGAATTTGTACATAGTGATAAAAATAAAAATAAAAAAAGATAAGCAAAATGGATTTCAACATGTCAAATATAATGTTTCAATAATAAGTTTTAAGATTCATAAAGTATATTGTCAGAGAGTAAAGCAATTTTTTATCGTGTTTTTCTCTCTATCGTATCATATAAGAGGAAATTATAGTTTTTCCCCTATTTTTTGAATTTTTCTCAGAATTCTTCATGTTTACAGCACTTGTACTTATGATTCCTCGTGACTGAAGTACGTATAAATCCTGATATACTTCATCGTCATCTTTAAATTTACATAGTCATTTCCAATCAATAACAGGATAATCACCGCCAATCGGCAAATATAATCAGGAAGAACTATTAGCAACATTCTACTACATATAAGTTGTATTCTTTTTTGTATATGGAGTGGTTTTCTGACGCAATCAACGTGTTATCGCTAAATATAAAAGCAGGCATAACCGAGAGCGCTGTCAGTGTTGTTGGGGGTAACAGAGGCGTTCACTTTGGAAGGAGGTGTTCTTGACGAGTCTGTCTGGCCCGTGTGTTTGCCTTTCGAGAAACGATATTAATACAGAAAGAAGACGAGAGTTACGGACAAAGTGGCCGTTTAGACTTTCCAAATTATGGTTAATACCGCTGACGATAAATAACAACCAATTTGTTATTAATAATACTGTGTCTAACTGTGACTTTTGTGCCAAAAAGTAAACAGCAACGTATTTGAATTCACGCGGGTGAACGATAACTCATCAATTTGGAGCTATAGATTTATCGAAGATTTATCTAACGAGTGCATACGTTAAAGCAGAAAAATGGATTATTCTTATTTTATTTCGGAAGTCGCCAAACGTAGACGACCTGCTACAACGCGGGAATTAAGTAAGTATTTCTTTTTATTAATGTAAAATTTAAATGTAACACAATAATCACTAATGAACAAAGAATAAATCAATAAACAATTCAACTATCTAATTAACAATAATTACTAAGTCTTTCTTTTACAGTAGATTAATAATAAAAAATAAAATTACCAAGCCTTTCTTTTACGATAGTTTACTAAAATTATTAACATAAATATTTACTCACTTAATTGGTAAGTTAACTTTATGATAGTCGCATTAATTAATTGTAAATATATCAATAACGGAACGTTCTGCCACGATAAGCATTAGGAGAGCATTTTATAATTAATCAATCGAATGATCGACAACGAGGATACTTTATCTGTTCTAGCTAAAATAGCGTACTCCGCGCCAAAAGACACTATTTCCTTAGCAGAAGGAATGCCGAACGAACAAATGTTCCCATTCATAGAAATCTCGACGACACTCTACGATGGTTCAGCTTTCAATCTCGATACGGACGAGTTAGCTGCCGCTCTTCAATATATACCCACGCAAGGCTACCCTCCTCTTGTGCAGGTAGAAAAAATTCTTCATATAATGTGATCTTTCTTCAAAAATGTCCAGAAATTTTAAAAATAGCAATGCATAATAGCAACGTATTTCTTGAAGTATTTATAGTAATGCTTACATTTAACTCTTCTGCCAGGAAAATAATAAAAAACAAACACACACACACATATATATGTATGTATGTAAGTATGTATGTATATATGTGTATAGCGTAAATAAAGATAAGAGAAAGCGGAAGAGCAAAAAGATTTCGATGGTGAGCCATTAAATTATAACGCTGTTTTGATTATGTCACACGTATACATTGTTTGCGCGAGATTGCTCCTCATGTAATCGACCGTGTCGTTACACCCGAAATCTTTCGTTCCCGAGATAAGGGAATCGGCTACAATGTGTCTAACAACGTCGGACATCAAATTGGTTTCAGGCCCTGAGGGAATTCCAGAGAAGGGCACACGCGCCACCCTTATGGGAGAGCCGCGACATAGTCATCGTTTCGGGGTCTCAGGATGGGCTTAGTAAGGTTCTGGAGGCTATAATCGGCATTGGTGATCCGCTTTTGGTTCCCGACCCCTTCTATCCTGGCGTCGAAGTTGTGGTTAGTGAATATAGATATGCTTTCATTAAAAAAAGAAATTTGAGAAGAACCTCTCTAGTACACGTCGCGTCGTTTTAATCCTTTTAGATACCAAGTGTACGATAAATAATATAATTTGTACGATAACAGTAACAGATTTTTCTAGAAAATCCTGTAATATGATTTTATTCATTTTTATTGTAATGATATTTGCATAAAGAATCAGCATAACAAATAGAAATAAATATCTTTTATTTTTCATATATTTAAGAAATATATTTAATATCTCTTATATTTATATTAAGAATATATATTTATATTAGTATAATAACACTATGTTAGATCTGAGTTCAATTTAATCTAAAAATAAACTTTTTCTTCTTTCTACAAAATTATATCAAAATGCTTAGCGATTTATCTGTTACTTCAAATTTTCGTTATTCGAAGTCACAATAATATGTGTGTGTCGTTGACTTCGATTGCAGGTAGCACCTCACAAAGCGGAGCTTATAGCGATCCCGCAAGACGATGATGGCCCCATACCGGAAATACTCCGGGAAATTCTGAGAAACCGAGAGCTTTCCGGTCAAAAAATGCCGAAAATAATGTATATAAATGCTACAGGCACGAACCCTACTGGCATCATTATACCCCTGGAAAGACGGAAGGAGATATACAGGATAGCTTGCGAGTATAATTTCTTGCTTCTTGATGACGATCCCTATCATTTCATGCATTTTGACAAGGTGAGTCACATTTATGTGCGACAAACAAATGCGTTATTTAACAGCATGTAAAGAAATTATAAGTCAACCACATAAATATGAACGCACGTTAATAAACGTATTAATGGATATATAAATATACATGCGTTAATATTTACTACACAAATAATTATACCGAAAATTACTTAAAAAATGGAACTCTGCAAAACGCAATAGTATTTTATAAACGGACCCACAGAGATTACAGTGCAAATTAGATAATGTTTACTATATGATATATCTTTGACATAATTTCGACATAATTTTGTATAAATGTAAATTAAATTTTGAATGACCCGCGCGATAACAGAAAATTTTAAATCTTTTAAAAGCTGTTGCAAAATACAGTGGCAATGCATTCGAAACAAATAAAGATATCTTTTAATTATAATATACATTAAGTATTGTACTATTTAATGCAATCACGAGAAAGGTAAATTATTACAGATATTATTAAAAATTCATGGTCGTAGTAACGAATTCGCATATCATAAATATCTTTCATCACATCCTTCATCAACATTTGAGATAGAACGCAATCTATATTTGAATTTATAATATAACTGATATATTATGCAAAATTATATATATTTATAGAATTATAAATATATATATAATATTTATAAAATTATATATAAAATAAATATTATTGAAGAGATGTCCATTATCGTAAGAATAAAAAAATATATGACTTTTAAATTATATTTTTTTTTCTTAGGAAGAGCCTAAGTCCTTCTTATCACTTGATACGGAAGGTCGAGTAATTAGGTTGGATTCATTCTCAAAAGTGATCAGCAGTGGCCTCAGAGTAGGTTTTATGACTGCTGCAGCTCCACTGGTAGCCTGTGTAGAACTCCATTTACAGAGTAGTCACCTCCATGCTCCTACTTTATCGCAGGTTGGTAGAGATATCCTTACCCTTCGTGACTGCAGTTCACTACCCTTATTTTTTCTGTCGCTGGTAATTGACATAAAAAAATCATTCTCGAATTATTTAATTTCAAATCAATATAGGAAACTTTAATGAACCTTTTTTAATAACATTTCATTAATTTTTAACATACGCATCAGCAAAACAGTTGGATATGTCCGCAATAATTAATGTTTGAACGTTTGCATTTGAATGTAAAGCGAAAGAATGGGTTTATTATACTTTTTATACGCATGTGAGAAAGGGTGACAACCGTAAATCAGTATTATTATCTGAAATAATGAAACATCCTGAAGCGTCGACTCACGCTTCATCGACGCACGCTTAATCAGTGCCCATAAATCAAACCGATGGTGGCGCGTGTCGGTTCTTATCGAAATCGTAAACACTATTTTATCAGAAAAAAATTGTCTAACAAAGTAATGGCTCTGATGCTTTCTTAGGTGATGATATACATGCTGTTGAAAACTTGGGGTTACGACGGCCTGATGAACCATTTCATGAGATTAAGACGCTTCTATAAGAAACGAAGGGATTTTATCTCGAAGTTGGCACGCGAGCATTTGAACGGTAGGTAATAATTGCTCTCGATGTACACCTGATGATAATTTATTCTTAATTGTATTACTTCTTATAATTAATAAATAACTTCTTATTTTAGAATACGTGTGTGTTTCTTATGTTTTACGAAAAAAATATATAACAAAAAAATTACTTCATACATAAAAGAATATAAATAATTAGTAAGGCCTACGAGGCTCGAGATTACACAATAATTTTGCACAAAGTACATACTTTAGCCACTGCAATTATATATATATATATATATATGTATATATATTTGTAGTTTTTATGTGATAAAAAAGTATGTCAATATTTTCAAAAAATGTTTTACGTATAGTTGGTAAGTTGCCGCAATTAAAATTTAAGTTACGAATTGTTTTATAGGTCTGGTAGAATTTAGCGTACCAAAGGGTGGATTCTTTTTATGGATTAAGGTACCAGAAATCAAAAATACATGGAAGATGATAATGCAGCGGGGTATAATAGAAGGTGTTATTATGACGCCAGGAGCTGCATTTATGGTAGATCCCACGAAACCCTGTAACGCCATCAGGGCAAGTTTCACCAAGGCTTCCTACGAGGAAATGGAACTGGTATTCTTTTATATATTTTTACATATATTAAATATATTAATTTATTATACATATTATATTTTTATTACGTATATAATAATTAATATTTTAATATAATTAATATTCTAATATAAAATTAGCGAAAAATGAATAGATTTAAATTATGAAGATAAATATCTAATTCTCAAAATAATTTAATCATAAAATTTCAAGTAAATGTTTTAAAATCATATGTTTAAACATATCAAATTTAATTGATTTAAATTGTCTCGTTAGTTTCGTATCAGCATCTAATATATCGACGGTGAATAAAGTTTCATCGAAATGCACGTCTATCGCCATGCTACTAAACGAGTCAACTCTCGCATACTTACATTTACTTGTATTTCAGGCAATAAAACGATTGGCGCAATTGATCCGGGCTGAGTTAGATCTCGAAAATTACATTGAAAATGTTGACACGTGATAGTATATTTGTACATATATATTATTAACAAAATAATATGTACATGACTACACGATTCACATACTGAACCTAACGGACATCAGTTAGTAATAAAATAGAGAGATAAATCTGAAAAGATATTATCAATTAAGTGAAGTATTAATGCTATAAAAGGAGATCGTACCAAACATCGATAGAATTGGGCAAGTTATGTTAGATCGAAATGAATTTTATATATCTTTATCGTTCGTAGAACGTAGAACGTAGTCTCGAGTTTCGATAACAGAGGACATTGCATTACTAAAATACTAGTAGTTACTTTGCGAATTAAGTTTTAATAGCAATTAAAATTTTTAAAACTTGTAATTTTTATATAACGCAAGCTTTTAGAAGATATTGATATTTATAGGCATATTTTATTTCTACTGAAAATAAAAAAATGTTTTCCACGTTTTTTTATAACATGCAGGGTAATAGCATGGTGTGACAATAACTCGACAGTGTGGCATTAATCTCATGAAATCTTGGCAAATGCACATTATAAGCAGATTAAATTAAATCAACAGATTAATTTAATACATTAAATCCTCTTAAATTTCTAGTACGTTGTATCGCCACATTCACAGTAAATTACTTTTATCTTTCTATTTAAATTTTTGTAGAAAAACGAAATTAATTATTTAATAATATCTTTTTTTAATTTTTCACATTTTATTATATATTAAATTTTTTTCTCCTCAACACAAATGTGTTAATTCATTTTGTTAAGTACTCACATGAAATGTAATTGCTTAATTGAAAAACATTGTTTTATTTTTATTATTTAAAAAAACTACATAGGTTATTTAAACATTTAAATTTGAAACTTAACTTTATTTTATAAAATATTGTACTTAAAACTCTAAATAGTGCTTGTACACTTGTTTATTACATAAGAATAAAAGTTCTTTTCTATTACAACTTTATTATTTACTATAATTAAAACTGAGGAAAGATGCAAAATAAAAATTTAATTTACCTTTATAAAAACTATGCATCTAATTTATTTAAATGATGAAATTATATTTATATGAAAATATTAAGAACTCGATTTTTTTTTAATATTAAGTCACTTAATAAAAGTTTGAAAAATTTATGAGTCTTTATACACTAAATACTACTTTTATTTTTCGAATTTTCTCTAATAAAATAGTAATTTGATTTCAGAATTTAATTCTATATTATCTAAAAAAAAAAGAAATAAAATAAATTAAGGAGTAGAAAAGGGAATTAAGAAAAAGTGCAAAGGTGAACGCAGGAGTAGCACGGATAAGATTAGACAGTAAAAGTAGAAGAGAGAGGGGGTAAACTCTCACTTAACGCTAAACATTTTAACTACCAATTAATTTGCCAGAATTAATGAAATCTGTTGCAATATAAGAAGAGATCCGTTCTGCGGTTCGTTTACTTTTAGCACTTTTCTTGGCCTTTTCATTTATTTTGATTATATGTATATAAGAAATCTTTCGGACACCTGCATTCTCTAGTCCCGACGGTCTCATAGCTCGAATAATATCTCGCCGTTTATTTAGTTAATTAGGATACTAATAGCGCGCAACTTGTGCCGTGTAAGCATCTTATATAAGATGCATATATTCCTTAGAAGTACCTATCAACTTTAATAAATTAAGCTAACAAGTAAAACTAGACATGCAAGAAATGTAATTACGATTATTTTGAAAGAGACTCATGGGAACATTCTTTCTTTTCCAACATTTAAAGCGAGGAATTTAAATGCTAATTGCAATTAATAAATACAGAATATAACTTTTAACTATTAAGTTGTTTAACATTTATTTTATCTCTCTCTATCTCTCTATCACTCTCTCTCTCTCTCTCTCTCTCTCTCTTTCTTTCATAAACTTTTATTAAGTTTAATAATTTACCAATTTCAACATAATTTTATTTCTGACTAATAAACTCAAGCGAATGCGCTTTCACATTACGTGTAAGATGATTTTCACGACTGATTCGAGAGAGCAAGCTCATATCAAAACACAAATCGGTTTCTTCACATGGTGAAAGACCATAAGGATAAACACACAGTCCCCCGAAGATATAGTGTATATTAAAAGACGTTTTGCGGCGCTGCTGGGGAGCTGCACGGATATAGCCGATCATACGAATGGCCACATTTTCGCGAGAGTGGGATTTGAAGAAAAAAACTAGAAAATACACTTTCGTTTTTCGTACTGGCAAATCGCAGCATATTCAACGTGCTGTAATTTCCGTCGATTAACATGATCAAACTCATTTGCTTTTCTCTCGCAAATTTTTTATAAAAATTAAATTATTCGCGATGATCATTTTGTTATGCGCAAGCACCTCTTCATCGTCCGGATGCCTATGTTTATGCAGAGAAATTTTTTTCTATAAATTATAATTAACATGGTTGTTCAAAAATTACTTTGAAATTTTTTAATACAATAGTGCTTTGTAAACGCGAGCAAAATCTAATCTAAATTTGCTTTACATAAATTTCTATTAATATAGGAATTCCTTAATCAAAAAAGATTAGAGCTCTTTTATTCTTTATTTATGCAAAATTTAATTGTCTTAATTATTTGTCAGATGTATGCAGCAATTAAAATATTAACAAAATAATTTGTCAATTTTTTATAATTTAATTGAATACTTAATAAGATGTTTAAGAATCTCCGCACATGAATTTCCGTAAGACGTTACATAGTTATACTTGTGTTACGGATTGCTCTGTGCGTTGGCCTAAGTTTATTTATAAGTACGGACTTGAGTTTATAGTTTATACTTAACGTCACGTCTTATGGATGTTTTTGTGCGGAGGCTCTAAAAACAACTTTATAAAGGTAAAAGGACACACTACATAAAGTAATATTTACACTTAGGCTGGTATTTATAATCATAAATAATTTTCAATCTTTGATTAAAAGCGTAATTACAGATTTATTCATAACAATTATTTATTTTTTTTCCTTTCAATCAAAGATTGATAATTATTATTTGGGACTATGATCAAAATATAGCGTAGGGCAACGGTGCCTTATACTGCACGATCAAGGTGTCTTCGCTACTTTCCTCTGAAAAGAGTCAGTATTTAATCAGCGGATCGTTCAAAGCACGCTTTCTTAAGTAGACTGTACTTCGTCTCTAGTGTTCACAAAGACAGCGCTGCAGCTGTCCGATATAATGGTCCGATATGGCAAAAAGATAGAGACTCCGGACTCGGGAGCGATGGAAGAACGCGGCAGAGGGCGAGAAAGAATTCTCAGGATCCGGCAGCGCGCCCTTAGTCGCGCAGCGAGTGCTCGTGGAAGCCGCTATCGTTTCCGTCTCACCGAGAGATTCGCCGGCGGCGCGGCGCTCACC
>QKQZ01007322.1:0-83386 GCA_003595255.1 Solenopsis fugax | reverse complement strand
TTTGGTTACTGTAACATAGCAGATTGGCTATCTGTATATTACGGCTGTAGATTTGCTGGGCCAATTTTTAGCTGTTGCAGCTAATCTTTTTTTTCCGTGTTTTGAAATTTACCAAACGACGCTGGCCAATCTATGCGTACATTTCGTTTACGATAACTCGCGCGTTTATTTGAAGCGATACCACGAGATCGCAATCGGATTTTCGTACGGTTCCCCGCGAAAATAAACCGCAACGTTTCATGTCGCGCGTATCTCGAGGCGCCGCCGCAACGTCGTAAATCATCGTCCACGCGTTATAATTTCTCTGCATCTGGTAGAGTGCATTAATCGGATGCAACGTAGGGTGGAAGAATTTGTACACGGTGCTATGAACGCGTCCTACCTGCATCCGTGGTCGTATAAATGATGTCATAACTGTGATAAGGAGCGGCGGTCTCGGTCCAGGAGTGCAAAGTGAGTTTATTGCCGGTACTGAAAATCGGGTTTGGTATCGTCGTGCCACACTGCGTCGTTATAAGCGGTCCACTTGAGTCACCGTCGTGTACCTGCGAGACACATAAATCTATTTAGGAATTTCGACTTACGTATCGAAACGCATTTTATATCACTTGAGCTCAGGGTCGGATTAGCTCCCAAGCCCAATTTAGACTATTGTTTAGGGGCGGCAAATTTAGAGGAGCGGCATTTTATAAAATAATTTTTTTTAAACTTATTTTGTTGGTGCTAGAGAACATCGTATGATAAAAATGGTAAAATCAATCTTTTATATAAAATAATGTAAGAAGAAAACAGAATATAAAATTTGATTTATTTAAGTTACACTTGAGACTTGAATAAGGGCGGCTAAGATTTAATAGAGATGTCTAGGGGCGGCATGAGTCCTAATCCGACCCTGCTTGAGCTTTCCAAAGTAATTAAATTGAATAATAATTTTTGTGCCCTCTTAAATGCGATGTTAGCAAATGCAAAGTAAGATAACATACTTGCAACGCGTTGTGAGTGCACTTCTCACTGTCGTACATGCTAAAATGATTGAAGTACAAAGAAATGGTACGGTTTGCTGGAACGCTGATCGTGATCCAGCAGCTTTTAAATCCCTTATGGTGGATTCGACCCTGCTCGCTCGTGTAATTTCGATCGCACTTCGCTGTACTGTATTCCAGTTTAAAGCCTCTGTGGTCGTTGGATAACGATTTAAGTGTCAGTTTGACTTTGTTGCTATGGCTGTGGAAGAACATTCAATTTGGAATAATCCTACTTTTAAAGATATTTAATTTTGTAATAATTAATTGAGTCAATTTTAAATACCTGTAATAATCATGTGGTAATTCGCTACCGCAATATCTGTACGAGGAGTAAGGTAGATTACTACCCTAAAAGATAAAATTAAATATTTCAGATGTATAATGTAAGTAGATCACTAATAAAACAAACCGCAAACATTCTTAATACAGAGAATTTACCATCTCGACGGTAATTGGATGGTTTCTTACGCCACTATAAATAAACTGTGTTCCGAAGCCTTCACTTATGAATATCTGGTTTAAATGACAGTTTAATTAAAGGTAGAATTATATAAAGTATATAGAACACATTTAAGTGTTTATTACCAATACTTACATTTTGTTCGGTAATTTCTAAATATTCGTTTTCACATTTGTCAGAATCTGCCAAATCAAAGTCTGTAAATCGAATTCGCATCCTATCACTATATTCATCTTCAAATTCTAAGGTCCAGCGACATTGTGTTCCAGCTAAATGCGTATTTGGATAATCCGGTGAAGTAAGTACATGATTTGTCTCGTTTACTATTCGAGTACCTAAGCCACACGATGCTACAAAATTACATAAAAAAAATTATTCAACTGTGCAAAAGAAAGAATGCTAATAAAATAAGAAATAAATAGAAATTCAAGAAATAAAGAATTTTATCTTTGTAATATTTTAAATTGTTGAAAATATTTAACAAATATACTCTAATAAAAAAGACACGTGAGTTTGTTAGATATGACAATACTAACAAACTATACTATACTTATACTATTTTGTTTTGTACATTGGTGATATTAGAATAATTATTATGTCATTAACGAATATAAAATTTCTTACAATCAATAGCTTCCAACGTAGCTGTTACACCGGCACCTTCAGCAGTGCCGTCACTATAAAATCTAATCCACAATTCGTCTGAAGCAGATACCCTGGGAGATGGCACTAAATTTCCGCAAAATCGGTCAATAAGTTCAGCATAAAGTCCACCGCCATCTCGAATCTAAGAGCAATAAAGCGCATGATATTATTACGATAACACATGTATTAACATAAGCATATCATAGTTTACATTGTTTTCTGTATCTTCTTTATTTCAATATCATATGCGTATTAGAATATGATATAACTTCCTAGATAACACGAAGTCTAAAATCAGGTCATAAGACGTGTTTAAGATACATTTTCAAAAGTAGTCTTATAGACATCATAAAGACGTTTTATGACCCATTTTTAAACTTGATGTTTAGACTTGGGATTGTTATCAACATTTCTAAAAATACTTGAAAGATGTGGGCGCAAACTTACCTCAAGATAATCACCATTACATTTATCACGTTGTGTATTATTATTAATCGAATTCTTTATATCTATGCTATTAACTGTAAACCTTATATTTTTGCCTGGTGATGTCACTACAGTCCAATGGCATTCTTCAAATGGTTCATAAGTCGCCGCCTGTTGAGTTCTGAACGATTTAGATTGAACCGAAGTTAAATTGACTAATCCTCCACAACCACCGGCTGGATTTGTCGTAAATAATACCTAAAATTGTTAGTTATTGTTATTATACTTATCATTTTTTAATTTGATTGAAAAGATGTTAGTAAGTGAATAACAGTAAAGGCAATAGATAATTATTATATAAAAAAATCCTGAATGTGTTATTTCTATTTGACTCGATTACTTCTCATCCTTGTGAAATATTATTATTAAATGACAGATATAAATAACAGATTAAATAATCCAGTATAATATAATATTTAATATAACAGATTTTTTTACTTTGGCTGTAAAACCTTCGAAGTTCCTCGAGTTGTCAGCATTAAAAGTAACGACCATAGAATTAGACTCGGATTTAAATGTTGGTAAATTGTCGGTCAAGTTTCCACAAACAAGGGCAGTTCGTTTTTCGTAATTAATGGAATCGCCCTCATAAATGGCGACGTAATCGAAATAACAACTAGAAATTAATAATAAAAGATTAATAAAATTTCTAATAGAAACGCGCTTGACATGGATTTTTCGGAAGCTCACTTGGTGCTAAATTCTAGAATAAACTTCTCAAAGCGCAGAAGTACACTCTTCTCTTTAGGCGCTTTAATGATCCAGGTGCAATTTATACTTCCAAAGTATTGTTCTCCGTGCATCAAAGGCTTAAGCTCGGTGGGATGTGTGACTATACCACCGCATCCTGTTAGTTACAATGATTTCATTATATTTCTTCATTTATTCTCTAATTGTCTTATTGCTTTTCTTACAAATGTTGTATTTTTAATCAAACAAATTATATTCTCTAACAATTGTATATTATTTTTATAATATAATTGTTATAATTGTTATCAATATGGAAACTTGTGAAAGACTTACTATTGAGGAAGTATTTAAAGTGGAAACCAGTATTCTGCACGTATTTGTCAGTCATGAAGAGAATCTCCACTTTTGAAATAGATTTCGAAAGAGGTGGTTTACTGTTGCCGCAATAAATTTCCGTTTCTTCCCACATGTACATATTTTGCGCTTTAATGGTAACATTATCGAAGCGACAATTTCCCACTAAAAT
Organism: Solenopsis fugax; assembly: GCA_003595255.1. Taxonomy (NCBI): domain Eukaryota; kingdom Metazoa; phylum Arthropoda; class Insecta; order Hymenoptera; family Formicidae; genus Solenopsis; species Solenopsis fugax. The sequence continues at coordinate 79,554 of QKQZ01007322.1, read as the reverse complement.
TAATTTCTTTTTGTAATTTATTTATTTCCCTTACTTTAGATATAATAAAGTTTATACGTCGCAAATACTTTGTTGTAGCTTTATGAGCATTTGGCATTATACACTATTATGCTTATATATATATATATATATATATGTAATGCACAGAGAGAATATTATATCCCAGAAGATCTGAAAAGATAGTGACTATCGACACTTACCACGCTCAAGATGGAAATCCGTGAACTCGATGATAATGTCATCGTTTGGAGCGACGATAGTGTAGTTACAGAAAGTGTTGGGTGGATAGAGGTTTGGATATGACGGCGAATGAATAAAATTGATTTTTTCAGTCGCTTGAAAAATACCACCGCAATTCTCGCTCCAGACAGCACGGAAACCGTCTGACTGTACTGCCTCATTCGAATGAAAAATCACTTTCATGCGATTCGACGTCGAATTAAAGGGCGTAGGTGTATTTCTGCCGCAAACTTTTCCAATACTCTTCCATTCGTCATTGTTAGAATCTCCTTCTTCCATTATCCAATTAAATACCTGTGTAGTACATTTATTATTATTATTATTTTAATTTACAATGTTCTTCATATAATCACATTTTTTCTTATTATTGCCTAAATATGACAACAAATGGAATGAAACTGCTGAGAGAATTAGAGTAATGTTAATAAATATTTGATATTTATTATATGTGTAGTAATAATCAAACCTGCACATAGTCTTTTTCACAATTAGGGCTAGTTTCCAGGTGGAACCGGTCGACGAAAGTTAAACCTATATGATAGCCATTGTCAACTATTATCTCCCACACACACTCGCCGTTATTTGGATATTGTTTAGGATATCTAAAATTACGAATGTATTATTAAATAATCTTTTCTTATATGTTATGTTATCACAACCTCTATTATCTTATGAAAATTTACCCCGGAGATGCGATTTCGCGATTGCGACCTTGTAAGGACCCACCGCAGCCTGCAGTGGCAATCATCACATTAAACTCAAAACTGCTTGAACCCTCAGATGCGAAATATTCGATCCATAGCTGATTCGATATACTGTGAATGTCATATTTTTCAAGTTGACTTGTATGAAGACAGTGCTTTGCCATCTGTGGTGCCGTCGGTCCACCATTCCTAATTAAAAATAAAAATAAGAGATGTAGATCAAATCAAAGATTATTTAAAAAACAATATAAAATAACTTACTTAACAATAAGGTAATTCTTGTCACAGTTACTTTCAAGTTCAAGTTTAGTGAAAGAAAGTTTGATTGTTTCTCCTTCAGGATAATCTATATGCCAAACGCAGTTTATCGGATAAGAAATGTTTGTTGGCGATTTGATGGTGTCAGGCCCTGGTCCTCGTAAAATACCACCACAAGCTTGCCATTTATATTGTAAATTGAAATCCATACGTCTTCCATAAGTACCGTTTATTATCTAAAAGTATTAATATTATGGTATTCCTTTTCGCACTTAATACTAGAGATGTAAATAATTTTGATTCACATAAGAAATCCTTGAAACTATTACTCATATGTATACATAAATGATAAAAAAAATATTAAAAACACATTACCGTCAATTCGTTGATTAATTTCGGGCTTCTCAAATATCTCGGTTCTGTCATATTTCCACATAACATTCCAATATCTACGCAATATATAATGTTGACATTTTATTGATATATTATTAATAATTTAACATTAATTGACTTTTATATATTGTCTCTAATAATTACTTTTGAAAAGCGAGAATTAAAAAATGACAATTTCTTATAAATTAGTATTTCTTATTTTACCTTTAAGTTCAATATATTGAGGATAAATGCAATGTCTTTTGATGAGATGAGATAGTTCACGATAATTAGGTCCGCCTAAAATTCCAGTGACTTTAAATGTCAATGTTAAACCATCGGTGGAAGCGATCATATTTTCGGGTGGTTCCAATTTCCAATAGCAAATATACGATGATTGATTAAAAGGCAAATTTGTAGGACCTGTTATATTGCCTTCAATTTCTCTCAGACTTCTACCACAAGCTATGGTGAACAAATTAGAAAGTAAAAATTAGTAATTAAATTTTGTTACATTTTACTTATGTTGAGTCATACATAAGTTAAATATATATTTTTGAAAATATAATTATTTTATATACAATATTTAAATTGCACTATCATAAGATACGATGGATTATTGTCGATGACAGCTTTTGAAACTTACGAGCAGGAGCCGCAGCCGTATATCGAAGTTTGAAACCTCGATGTCCGGCAGAGGACCAATAGCCGACACTCATAGTATTACTGGAACTCCTTATCTCCTCTATACTAGCGCCTTGTCCTAAGACTTTGATCTTTGATCTATAGCGGAAATCGTTAAAGAACTGCGGAAAAAAGAAGCGTGTATTATTTCGCTAAAATAATATTTTTCATATTACATTAATGTTACATTACTCACCGTAAGTGCATACCCTCCGATTCCGGGTTGGCTAACAAGGTCTACGTCCAAAATTTCCACCACAACTTGGAATCCTATCGGTAACGTAATTCGCCAGTCGCAATGTCTACGATATATTGATATTTAAATGAAAATTGTGTAAATAGCATTCGAATTTTAAGACCCGTATTCAGAATGCACTTATAAACATGTTATCACGCTATTGCGTTATTTTACTTTTATTATTAAACATAAAACAGGGATAGAATAATAAAAAAGCTAACATCTTTATAAGTCTGATCTGAATACGAGTCTAAATACAAAAGATGTATATATTAAAATATCACACTTATTTAAATAACTAATTGTATACATAATTCCGTTATCCATCAAAATAATTTAATAACTTTATATTACCGTCCTTTTTTATTTAACACATGCATACATTTAACAAATAAAATATTTTACTAATTGCTTGACGATAGAAAATTTTGTTTTCTAAAAAAAACGAGTCCAGATTTTTATATTCTAAAAAAAATTTACCTTACTCTTTTACGTGGATTAGGATATCCGGGTGATTTAATTATGCCACTTAATGCGGTTAATGGACCTCCGCATGCTGTAAGAAGATAATAAATAATAATAAAATATTTCTAGTATAAGATCTATTAATTGTATACAAGTCTATTATAATTGTATACAAGTAATATATAAAATAAGATTACAATGCAAAATAAGATATATTTAAATATAATTCTACTAGATGTTAAATATATATTCTACTAACTTTCTTGGCTAGCGGTGAAATTTAGACTGAAGCCTTTGTAACTCACAAATTCTCTGTTGTCACTCTCAAAGTATACATACACTTCGTTTGTCGATGTCTCGATTACATCCGGTAGATCAAGACCGCAATATACACCAATTATACGAATTATCGAACCTGTTGAAAAATGTTTTTATTCATTGTTCACTATGTTACAATAATGAAAAAACTTTGAGCTGAATTTTTATAATTGACTGTTACCAATCATTACTCACTATTGTCACTGTCTATGAGTTTTTCTCCAATTTTAACGTGATCGGTCAAAGAGCAAGCACGATAGCCAGGAAGCTTTATATCGCGAAATTGTAATTTTAAAGTATGATCTGTCGGCGCTACTATCATCCACGAACAGTTCTGATTTACAGGATATGGTTGCGGATAATTCGGAGATTGAATAACACCACTGGTCGTACGCAAAATTCCGCCACAAATCTCTATACAAACATTAATGCTTATATTTTATCATCTTTTTTTTTACTCTTAACATAAAATTATTAAACAGTAAATACCTCCATTATTTAATTTAAAAGAGAATCATTTGTAACTGTCCTAATGTTATAATAAAATTCACAAAATACATTTAATACCTCCTGAAGTAATTACAGCTTTGAAACCATTCTTAGGTTCTGGTACATCCGTATAGAACTGGACATACATCATGTTGCCATTAGTACTCATACTGCTGGGTGCTATGTCTCTACAAAATCTTCCCATAAGTTTCGAACCATCGGTTCCACCATCTCTTATTTCAACGTATTCTCTTTCGCAACTAAAAAGATATTGTTACAATAGAAATATTATTTTTAATAAATTAAAATAAGTAAAATATTTTCTAGAAAAAAATTTCTTTCTCATAATCGTTTTTTTCTAATCATATCTCACTCTTCGGTAGAACTCAAATCGAATCTTTCCACGAAATGGATAGTGAGCCTTTCACCAGCTGGAGCAGTAGCTTTCCAAATGCATTCAGAATAAGTTGGAGGGATGTTTGGATAATTAGGCGATGATATCTCCCATTTCTTCTGGCTGCTTGTCAAAATAAACTCGCCGCCACAGCTCATTCTTACTTCTCTAAAATATGGAATCATATGAGATTAAATAAGAATTAAAATAAATATTTTAGTGAAATAATGTTTCATTAAGTTAGAAAAATATTTATAATATGTGTACGTTACGAATTTACGTATATTATTTATTTATTAATTTTAAAATTGCATTATTTAAGATCACCTGTAAGTGAGCTTAAAGCGAAAATTATTGCCACTACCAGCAGCTTTAATATAAAAACGATTTCCAGTGGTTTCTAATTCCGCTGGTATCACTTCACCACAATACTTTCCGGCGCCTAATAGAGGCGAGTGCACTTCATCTCCATTTTTTAACTGAAATTATATATAAATTATTTTCTTAAATATTAAATTTTCTCTTTCTCTATCTCCCATTTTTTTTAACTTTTTATTTTTTGTAATTGTATTAATCTCTGAAGTCCAACAATATAACGTACTAACCAGCAAGTAATTATCGCCGCATGCATGATCGGCCATTTCTTGTATTGACATATCAGTAATCTGAACTTTGATAGTTCTGCCAGGTTTCACTATCACGGTCCATTCACATATGAAATTCCATGTACGCATCGCTCTTACAGAAGTAGAATTGTCGTATTCAATTACGCCATTTGGTTCGATTAATTGACCTCCACAATCTATAAGTATTAATAAGAATATTTACGGATATTTTTAAAATTAAAATTTAATTATATTAATACACGGAAAGAACAGATTTGCTGAAGTATCTAAAAATTTAATTACATACAAATCTGAAAATAATTTTATTGGGCCATACACGGAAAGAATGATTTCGCTGAAGTATCTAAAAATTTAGTTGGATACAAATCTGAAAATAATTTTGTTAAACCTATTAAAATAATTATGACAAATGTTCAAGTATAATGAGTAATACTGCAAAAAGTTTTGACATTCCACCAACCAGTTTGAGTTATCCAACATAATTATTTTGATTGCCTAACAAAATTACTTTCAGATTTGTATATCTGGATTTAGCTAAAATTTTGAATACTTTAGCAAAACTGTTCTGTCTATGTAAATATGAAGGGTCATAAAATAAATAATTATAAATATGATTTGATTATAATATATAAATATGATGTTCAAGCATGATTAGCAATGGTGCAAAAAATTTCAACATTCTAACTACCAGCTTGAGTATCCTATATAATTATTTGAATCTAACAAAATTATGTTCAAATATCTAGCTAAATTTTTATTTACTTTATCAAAATTTTTTTTCTGTATAGGCAAAATAAAATATCTACAACCTCGATATACATATGCGTTGAAGCCAGTTTTATTATCGAACGCGTCCGTGTCGAATTTCACCGTCATCACATTGGTCCCTTTGATTGAAGACATACTAGAGTTCGCCAGGCATAATTTACTTTCTAAATGAGCATCGGCTGTCGATGTCAATGCGTATCCCGAATAAACAGAAACCGAATCCGCTACACAATTACTAGTTTCTTCAATATCCATAGTTATTATTCTCAATACTAAATGTGTTCCAGGTGGCGATGTTAAGACCCAATTGCAATGCAAATTGGCAGCATAGCCGGTCGGCCAACCAGGAGAACTGAAGGAGTAGGTATTGTTGCGTTCACCCATTAAAGCTATTTCCTTGTTGCACTCCGACACTGTAGGCATAAAAAAACAAAAAAATAAACAAATAAATTTTAGATATGTCGTCACACATTTATGTTATAGAAAATAATTATTTAAAATTCGAAATAAGATATATTGGCACGACATTGAAGTAATCTCTGTAGATTGCTTAGAATATTAACGTAGAGTTAATCATTAAAAAAATCCGTTATTTAAATATACTTATTTATATTATAAAATAATAAAATTAGATAAATATACATATAGTACATTGAGAAAAAAATTTATTTGAATACTTGCAATGAAATATTTACTTATGGTACATAAATATTTACTCAATAAAAAAATAATAGTTAAATTAAATTAGTGTTTCTTGTACTAAACAAGTATTTATTTACATTAAATTATTTCTTTGCAAGTATTCAAACAAATATTTCTTAAAATGTAGTAATTTTTTTCTCAGTGTAAAAACTTACATTTGATTTCCTTGTTAAATGGATCGGAAATATTTCTCGGTAATTGAAGCCATGTGAGATCAAACCAATTTCCCTGTCTGACAACTCCTGTTGACATTGTGATGTAAACCACATTGCTGGATGAGTCTATAGAATCTGGCAAAGTGTAGCCACATACTTCTAGTAGTTCTGATGCTTCGTTATCATATCCGTCATATATCTAATTAAAAATGAACAAAATTGCTAATAATATTATTAATATTTAAATGTTTTGTAATTTTGTTAATCGCATAGACCGATATTAGGCCAATATTTAATTATATATTATATTTAATTATATATGTATACATCGCCAAAATGTTTTAAATACATATTGTATTTTTATGTATTAAAAATATATATTATAGTTATAAACATGTTTGTTACATGATCATATTGTCACATCTCCGATAAAGATACTTACTTTAATATTATAAAGACAATATTGGCGTTCGTTTTCTATCTGTAAATCTGTGAATTTGATATGTATAATCGAATCCATGTCAACAGTGATACGCCATGAGAATGCAGCAGTTCGCCTATACGGTATTGGATACAACGGCGAGGTAATGCGTCCTATAGGTCCTTCAAGTTCATTTCCTCCAATAAGATTATATTCAGCCCTAAAACCCTTGGCAGTGCCTGAACCATCGCTTTTAAACTTGATCCACAATTTGTTCGAGGATGTAATATCTGCGGCATCTTTGCCGCAAGAAACGCTAATGAGCTTTCCGATTCCGCTATTCTCCCGTATCTCGAGGTAGTCTAGATCGCAGTTTTCGCTCGACTCGATATCAAATTCGGAAAACGTGAGAGTAATCTTGTTACCAGGGGATGTATTCAGAATCCAAATGCATTCTGCGTTTAAGGGATAGCTGTTTGGATAAGTGGGCGAAGTGATTATTCCTTGTTCGGACGTATAGTTTCCGCCGCAAGCTGAAAGATAGAAATGAAGTTAAAAACGTCTAATGTATTTGTGTACCTTTTAATTATTTTAATCCAGTATACCGTTATTCAGGACAGAGTATACAGCGACGAAGTGACCTATGAACTCGTTTTTCACTGTTAATTGTAGCGTGAGCGAATTTCCGGTACTCGTGATTGGCGGTGGAGCAACGTAATTGCACCATTTTCCTAAACGTGGTCCATCTATGCTCTCACCCTCAAATACCTGGAGGGAGACGTAAAAACAAGGATTTGGTGATGGGGGTAATTCCTCTGGCTCATGTACATCAATATCCATATGCGTGAAAGTAATAGTTATATGGTCGGCTGCAATAAAGATTAGAATATAAAATCAGAGCGATTGTTAAAAATTTATGCAAATCATTCACATGTAATCATCCACAGATAATTGTTAATTAAAACGAAGTTAGATTAACCTGGATTTTCAGCTATCAATATCCATGTACAATTAGTGTCATCATGCATATCGGCACGGCCAATCGACGGTGTAAGAAAACCATGATCTTTTACAATTATATGAGCACCGCAGGCTCGAGTGTATTGAGCTTTGAAACCTTTGGCTGTAACTATGCTATCGCTCGTCATAACTACTAACATTTGATTACTACTTGATATATAGGTCGGTGGTAGCTGATTGCCGCAATGGGTTCCCAATAACGTGTCATCTTTAGTTGGACCATCAAAGATCTACGAAAATACGAAACGAGATTAGTAATACGTCATTGGAATTAAACAAATACTTGAAGTTGTACTTTTACGAGCGATTTATTTTAAAATTGTAACGTACCTTGATATAATCATCAGTGCAATTTCTACTGTTCTCAATATCAAAGTCCAAAAATGTGAGATTCACGAGATGATTACTATCGACTTCGAGTAACCATTCACAATTCTGAAGGTGGGGATAATTCTGAGGATAATCAGCTGAATGAATGATGCCCGAGATTGTTGTAAATTTACCACCACATTGAATAGGAACGCTTCTGTAACTGGCATTAAATCCTCGACTAGCGTACAATGAGTCCGAGTGAAATTTGATGAACATTTTCTTTCCGGAACTAGTATATGTCACTGGCTTCTCCGTGTAACAAAGGTTGACCAATCTTGGAGCATCTGCGTCTTCGCCCTCAAAGACTTGAACGTTATCGGAGGAACAACCTTTGCGTTTCTCAGTGTTAATCTGAAAAACAGAAGTTCCAATTTTTAATTTACAATAGTACAGGTTCATATTAGCACTTCTTTTAAATTAACTTTTGTGTGACATTTGCTACTATTTTAGATATACCCACATCGTGAAATGTAAGTTCAACGCTGTGCGTGTAATCGACTTCGATCAGCCACTCGCAGTCAACATTCATTGGATAAGCTGACGGATATCCAGGCGACGTGAAACTACCAGACGGTTTAGTCAAATACCCGCCACATCCATGCACCGTCCATTCGAGCCGGAAACCATTGAAGGCAATAAAGGAGTCCGTAACAAACGTTATAAACACTTGATGTTGCGTTGAATTAATTTTCATTGGGAGATCGACCCCACAAAATAGACCCAGTCTGTTATTGGGAGTATCATTGTCGCCTTCCATAATTTCGACATAATCAAATACACACTTTGGATCTTGACCTCTTTCGAGATCAAAGTGCGAGAAAGTTATATTAATTGTGTTACCAATCGGAGCCTCGATAATCCAACTACAGTTTGCCGAATCCTCATATTTATTGGGGAAATTCGGTGATTCTATCACACCGTAATAACCATGTAATTTTTTCGCTCTATGGCATTCTGCAATAACAATAATTATAAACAATAATAAAAATAAAAATTACAGTAAAATGATTCTATAATAAGTGATTAAAATAAAAAAGTAATAAACTGATTATAAAATTTTTGTAAAAGGAATACAACTTAAAACAGTTTAAGTTTTAATGTAAAAATAACATGTAATATTGATTATGAAAGAGATTTTATTTTTAACAATATTTAAATGTAAAAATCTCTACTGACATATAATATATTTTTTAAAATTTCTAAAATAACTGACATCAATAAATTAAAGTCAAACAATATTTTAGCTAACAGTATGTCTACTTACGTGTTTCGTATTTCAAATGGAAACCACGGCCAGAATTACTGAAGTCGCTGTGGAACCGAATAGTCATTTGATTGGATTTAGATTGAATAAGCTTCGGATACGAGCCGCCGCAATAACGTCTTGCATTTGTGCGAGGACTGATGCCATCATATATTTCGATAAAGTCATATCGGCAAATATTATTTCGATCGTATTGCTCAAGCTCAAGATCCACTATTACGATTTGCACTAAACTACTTGCTGCCACAGCGATCTTCCAATAGCAATCCGCATTCTCTGAATAAGGTTCAGGATAATTTGGAGATGTAATATCTCCAGTTACTCCAGACAATGTACTGCCACATCCTGAAGTCAAATATATACAGTATAAATATATGAATTGAAGGCACAATGACGAAGCGTGATTAGGACTTCTGTATGTTTTACCTTGCGTCGTACTATCCCATCGTATCTCGAAACCTTTCATTGATCTTGAGAAATCCGAAACGAATTTAATATACATTTGATTGGATTGACTCGGTATTTCGGTAGGTATGTCTGTGCCACAGAATTTGCCAATTAACGGCGAAGATTCATATCCACCATTCCTGAAATATGAAAAATGTAAAATAATAATTTGAGAAAAAGTAATAAGATTAATTTTAAGATCATTACCTAATTTCTAAGTAATCGAATGCGCAAGCTACATGTCTTTCTAATTCGAAGTGATCGACCGTGAGTATAATTCTATGTCTGTTCTGTGCTTCAATAATCCAAATGCAATCCTTTTTGTTCGGATAATTATCAGGATAACTTGGCGATCTAATAATGCCGTTTGACTTTGAATAATGACCACCGCAGACCTTCGACACGTCCAAGAAACTATATGTGGCAGTGAATCCATCGCTTGTAACACTTGAATCAGTGTGGAAGACCATAGTAAGTAGACGGTCCTGAGTCGTTAAATCAGGTGGTTTATTGCTGCCACAGTATCTAAAATATACAATCGTATAAATACATAATATAAAAAAGCTGTTAAAGGGAAAGAAGTTATTCATCAAACGAAAATAAATTTAAATGAATTGAAAATAGCAATCCATTTTAATTTATCCGAGTTCGCGCTTTAGAGTATTTTTAGATTTAAATAAACTCAAATGGCTTGAAATACGAAATGCGCTATTCATTATTTTCAATTCAGATGGATTCATATCCCCATTATATTATTTTTGGATTTAAATGGATTCGAAATATCTGAAGCGCGAATTCAAAAATGTTAAAATGAATTTATTTCTACCTATTTCGATTCATTTCCGTTTGCTGGGTAAGTTGGAACAATTGCAGTACATTATAATAAAATTGATGGCCTTTAATTCGAATACTTTAACACTAATTATCTTATTTAAATCGTTAAAAGTAAAAAAACATTAGTAATGAGATCGTACGTAGCTACTGCGCTGTGGTTAGACGAGTTGTAGTTTTCATAAATTTTGACGTAATCATGGACACAACTACCAAGGGGACCCGCAGACCGTTCTAAGCTAAATGTCAACCAGGTGAGATGTATTACATATCCTGATGGCGCTACAATAGTCCAGATGCAATTCTCATTATCAACATAAACTCCATTTTCAATTGGTGGTTGAATTATGCGATTTGGATCCTTCAGTAATCCGCCACATCCTTAATAAGAAAGATAATATAAATATTTATTTTGTTATTCTCAAAGCTCTATTTTGCCCAAAACTTTAATTGGTCTGTACTCAGAATGAATCTATTCACGTTCAAAACTATTTATATCAAACTTTAGATTTATAGTAAGCCGTAACAGAGATCTTACTTACTGCGATCGATAGTGGTGTAATTCGCTTTGAAACCTCGACCATTGATACTGCTATCGGTAGTAAACTTGATGTGCATCCAATTGTGCGTGGAATAATAAGGAATGTCTGGTATGTCGTGTTCATTGCCGCATAATTTGGCGAGTTGCGTAGCATTTTCATTATCACCGTCGAAAATCTCGACGTAATCGTAGAAGCAGTAATCATCTCTGCCTTCGATATCCAAATCTTCTATAGTTAATACGATTCCTTTGCCGAGCGGTTGTATAATGTCGTAAATACACGTTCTTGAATGATGATAAGGTTCCGGATAAAAGGGTGATTTGATAATTCCGCTATCAGTAAGGAAATCGCCGCCGCATAAAGTTTCATACGACAATGTGAAACCTTCCGCTTCGTAAGACCAATCGGATTTGAAAACGACAAGTAAATTATTCGAACTTGACCTGATCGCTGGCGGCATATCCGAGCCACAGTATCTACCAAGTAATGGAGAAAGTGTATCAGGTCCATCGTAAATCTGAAAGAAAATTAAAATTTTCTTTCTTTCTAAACATATTTTTTTTAAACATTAGAAAAAATAAGAAAACTGAAAGATCACCTCGACAAAGTCAAACTGACAATTGTTGGAAGTTTCGAGATCAAATCTTAGCCATGATGCTCGGATCCGTTCGTTTGGCGGCAATTGTATCTTCCACTCACATTCCATGTTTGCTTGATACGAGTGACCTGGTGAACTGATCGTTCCAGAGGCACTGGTATAAATTCCAGCGCAACCAGGTATACCTATTGTATTGAATATTGGAAATTATTTGAACCAGATATTCAAGATTATACACATATGTAAAATTACTAAATCATATTATTTAAATCAATAATATAATTTATTGATGCGTTCATAAATCTTATAGATTAGTTGTATTAATAAATACCTTCAATCGTCGAGTAATGGATTTGAAAGCCAGCATCTTGATTAGAACTGTCAGAATGAAAATGAACAATCACTTCAGAATTCGGTGTAATTAGAGGCGGTGGACGAGTATGATTGCAAAAAAGTCCTAGACGTTCTTCTTCTGCACCAATAATCTATATAATGCCAGACATGAAATTAAATTTGATAACATGTACTAAAGCAAATGTAATCACTTTGACTTGAAACATTTTTTGATAATAAGAAAAAAAAATCGATATTATTTAAGTATAATATTAAAGCATATAATTAATTAATTAATTATTTTTTATTATATCTTAATTGATCATATAAATTATTTACTTCCAAATAGTCTTTCTGGCAATTTTGCTCGAGCATCAGCTGACCAAAATGGAACTGGATCCTTTTCGAGGTAGCCACACTGATTCTCCAGAAGCAGTCTCTGTTTGGAGGATATCTTCCAGGCGAACCTGGAGATATGATTGTGCCGTAATTATCTTCTAAAACTCCTCCACAAATAGGATCAATGCTACTCCAACGAAGAGTGAATCCATCGTGAGATATACTGTTGTCCGAATGGAACCACAAATAAAGAGTGTTATGGGAGGAGATAATTGTTCCGTTTCCGTTAGGCAACGTTTGACCGCAGAATCTATTGATCATTTGACTACCAGCATTTCTACCATCGTGGATCTAAAAATGTGTACGTGTGTTATACAGATGATTTTTCTCTATCACTCTCCTATATCTTAATTTTTTATACTCTAAGATTTAAGAACATAGACATTTACACAGCATAAAAGATTAGAAAATACTACAATCTCCTTGACAACGAAAGAAATATATAAGTTCTTAAAGCAAAAATTTAGTATAGACAAATTTCAAAAGGACTTGTAAAAGGACTTATAGTTTTTTTACGCATATAGTAATTTTAGCAAAAAGAAGGCAAATATTTTTTTTAATTGCCATTTTTAATATACAACATTAATCGCACCTGTAGAAAGTCAAACTTGCACTCTGTGGACTGCTCAAGATTAAAAGCCGTAAAGGTGATATTCAGAACCTTAGAGCGTTCCGTGATTAACACCCAAGCGCAACTCAATCCGTGCTGGTAAGTACTACCGCCCATGGGGAATTGAAGTGTTCCCATGGGATTCCGTATCACACCGCCGCATGCTTGCCGTGACGTTTCGCACCTGGTTCCTGTGAAGCTAGGTGTACATTGACACGTTGCCTGTCCGCCTAAAACGGTGCAAATACCGCTATTTCGACAAGGATTTGGCGAGCACGGATCAGCCGGTATGTTGCATATAGATCCTAAAAATTAATAAAGATTCTGTTTGTATTCCCGTTTAAAAGTCCTTCTATTCCAATCCAAATAGTATATTTTAATGAAATATAAAATATAATTATAAAGAATTAAAGAGGTAATGGTACAAAATGAAAAAATTTAAAAAGATTTTTGCGTTGCTAAACCGAATAAAGAAAAAATTTATAAATAATAATAAAAATCAGTGTATGAACATTACGTTATTATACTTGGAGTTCCAGCAGCGCCAGAAATCTTCTATGCACAGAAAAAAATGACTATCAAATCAACAATTCATTGTTTCATATATAAGCAAGAATATAAAATCTTCTTAGAAGAATTTTATAATCTTGATCAGTGGGTCGATCATGAAACTTTTTCCCTAGGGTGAAAACGTGAAAAGTGGAAATTTTACCATTGAAGTTAATGGAGAAGTTTTTCACTTTTCACGTTTCCCCCTTGGGAAAAAGTTTCATGATCGACCCCCAGACTTAATTTGCAGCTTACATGAAGAAACCAAATTTCTTTATGTTAGCAAATTATATCTCTTGGAGATTATAAATAACTTATAAATAACTACTTCCAAGGAGATTTTATATTTTTGCTTATATATGAAACAATGAATTGTTGATTTGATACTAATTTTTTTTTCTGTGTGGGTGTACTACTTGATTTAAGACAGAATTATTCTTGAGTTTGGAATTCGAGATATTACATATTAACATATAGATAGTACATATTAACATATTAACATTTAGGTTATTCATTTAATATTCACGCGATGTTATAATTATTTTTTGAGATCAGAAATCTTGATTGCTCGCAAGTCGCCGGCTCGCGTGAAGATACACGAAGCGCATTTATTTGCCGCGAGACTATGTCTTTTGATTTTGTCAGAACTTTACAATTACTTTTTGTATAAATTTAAACTTCAGTTTTAACTTAATAATTTATATTACCGTTATTACGCATACTTATTAGGCACGATTAATTCCGTCTTATTATTCGTCACGTACGAGAAGCAGAGCATTGCAATTTACATGAGTTGATTCACGGATCTATTTCCCCTTACCTCTCTCACTTTCATCCCTAATACATACCCGAGTATCCCGGATTGCACGTGCAGATGAAGCCATGTGCACCGTTTGGCACGCATGTGCCATGAACGCAGGGGTTGCTAGAACACGCCGTATTAAGTGATACATCAGTTAATTGGCAGCCGTTTGGTCCCATTCCATTACCGACGTAATTCGGTGGGCAACGGCATAGCACGTAAGAACTTGAAAGCGATGGATTCTCGATACAGGTAGCTAATGGATGGCATCCGCCATTGTTGATGGCACAACTACCGACAAAAATGCAACTCACGCCGTCGCCACGGTATCCTGGAGGACAAGCACCGCATGTTCTAGAACCCTGTAATTAAGTCCATTGCAATGAAATGAATTATTTGCAAGCATTTGTAATGCTTTGCTCTATTCGTTATTTTATCTTCGTCTACTTTATACGAAAAAAAAAACGATTTGCTTAATTATCTAGAAATTTATTTAGATACAAATTTGAAAATAATTTTGTTGGATCAAAATAATTATGTAGGATACTTAAGCATGATGAATAAAGCTGTAAAAAGTTTTGACATTCTAGTATTAGAGATTGAGCATCTTATATAATTATTCTGATGGTCTAATAAAATTATTTTCAGATGTGTATCTAGTTAAATTTTTAGATGTTTCAGCAATATAGTTCTTTCCGTATATATTTAGCTTTAAAATAAAGTTAAAGAATGCACTTACCTTTAATGGCGCAGGAATAATAGACGAGACATTATTAAGATCATGACATTTTTCATAATTTTACTCTATGTTATATATAATATAATATGTTTACCATTGTGTTTATACATTGTACATAAGGCGAGGTACTGCAACCGCCATTGTTAATGATGCACTCGTCAACGTCGGTGCAATAATAGCCATTTCCGCTATAGCCGTGCGGACAGGCACCGCAAGTGAATGAGCCGCGAGTGTTGAGACATGGTACCGATGGATTCACGGAGCATGGTGGATGGGCCGCTGCACATTCGTCTACATCCTTGGTGCAAGCTGGGCTTGTGCCATCACTTTCCCATCCCTAAGAATAGAGAATACAATAAAGAAAAGGATCAATACAATATAAGAATTTGCTACAAATAGCAGTGCAAGTTTATGTAAATTTTATCTGTTATACTTTGATGTGGATTTAAAGTTAGCGTTGAAGATATAAAAAGAAAATAGAAGGACGTACCTGATCGCAAA
Source organism: Solenopsis fugax (assembly GCA_003595255.1). NCBI lineage: Eukaryota > Metazoa > Arthropoda > Insecta > Hymenoptera > Formicidae > Solenopsis > Solenopsis fugax. Next base: position 63,713 of record QKQZ01007322.1, on the reverse strand, counting down.
TGCATGTATATCCAAATGAAGAACTACTTTTGGCGACGCATACACCATGCTCGCCGCAAAGTGCTTCAGAATTCTCTGTATTGCAAATCGAAGTTTTCTGCGTACAATGAAGACCAAACCATCCCGCCAAGCAGTCGCATCTAATATCCAAACGATATTATATACAAACATATTCTGCGCAGTATACTCGAGAAATCATACCATAAAGACCATTTACGAAATTCAGTAGAATTATTTAAAAGATTAGAATTTTAGAATACGAATTTTAGAGTATAACTTGAAATTGTTTCCGTGAAAAATATTTTTAAAAAAATTGAAAACAAATAAAAGAGATTAGGGCTCATATGAATAACAATTCAAGCTGAGAAAAACGAGCTTAAGAGCTGTGCTGGGTGTTGAGCGTAAAAACAAAAACCATCGACACAAGTAAAGCAAACATTTCGACCTTTAATATAATCTTCATCAGTGTATACAAATCTTAATCAAAAATGAATCTACGGCATCCGCTTACATAGTCATAAAAAAAAAATCACACGCGGTCACACATGATACGGGAACGCCTTAGTCTGAGTGGTGGTCTCATGGAACATGCCCAGAGACATCGTTTTCNAAGCATCTGTGAGTTCCGAAAACTTTATCTTAGACAATTGTAGTGTGAATGTATCATCTTAGAGCGCTTAGAGACAATTTTTGCTCTAAGATGATACATTCACACTACAATTGTCTAAGATAAAGTTTTCGGAACTCACAGATGCTTGTTCCGAAAACGATGTCTCTGAACACGTTCCATGAGACCACCACTCAGACTAAGGCGTTCCCGTATTATGTGTGACCGCGTGTGATTTTTTTCAATGACTATGTAAGCGGATGCCGTAGATTCATTTTTGATTAAGATTCGTATACACTGATGAAGACTATATTAAAGGTCGAAACGTTTGCTTTACTTGTATCGATGATCTTTGTTTTTGCGCTCAACACCCAGCACGGCTCTTAAGCTCGTTTTTCTCAGCTTGAAATATTTTTTAGATTTGTATATATAAATTGAATTGAAAAATATATATACATGTATTTTTTAATTCTTAAAAAGATTTAATCGGGGTTAAAAATTATACGAGGTAAGTTATTCCGATGGTTACATCTTCAAAATGAAAAGATAGCGTTGTGCTTACAATTATTTTTTAAAACAATTGGAAGTACAAGGCTATCTCTTTTCATTTGGAAGATATAACCGTCGGACTAACTTACTTCTAGAAATTTTAGCCCTAGTCTTCCTTAATTATTAATATTGCTTACCGATAAGATCCAGGTAAATTACGACAAGTTGCTCTATTTTGACATCCAAGATCCGTACCAAGAAACCTCGCACACTCGTTGACATCTGTCATACAATTAGGACCCTGAAATCATCGAAATTATTCTCTCGAAATTCCATTCCTGTTAAAAACTACACTCGCATACCTCCCAATTTGATGGACAATGACATTGATAGCCATCATAGAGATCCTCACAAGTACCGCCATTTTGACATGGGTTACTTTGGCACTCGTTCTTCCGGAGCAGTCTTTCTACATTTCTCAATGAGTCCTCCAATGCCTTGAGCTTTTAAAATTCATTTATACATTTTTAATTTTATCGTACAGATCAGTATATTACTATAAATAGATTCTTGAATTATACATACTCGGAAATTGATACGACGAATACTGCTTCTGGCCATACTTGGTAATATAATCTGAAAATATATTATTTGAACAGCTTGGCATATTTAATTCTATATTTAATTCATTTTTATTCTAACGATTCACTTAACTTTTTATCACTAGTTTAAATTTCCTGAATTGAAAACTGGTAAAAGATAAATAGTATCTTAACATAAAAAGTATTAAAACTATTTGCATTTATTATTTCATAACTTTATTTTTATTTACTTCTACATGAAATCATTCTTCAGCTTTTTTTTTTTATTGACGCACTGATATAATTTGATACGGAGGTATAGAAAAATGTGTCATCGCAAGCTGTTGATTCAATATTGCGCATTCTTACCGGTATACGTGATCTGTTTCCTGGGCGAATCGTATTGTTCATGTCGATATTTCTCTCGAGCAGAGAGACTCTTCTCTGTAAGCCTGTAGTGCCTGTCACTATAGTCGTTAGTTGTTGAAGAGAGGTCTCCATTTCAGCCAAATATCCCATCCGCCACCTATCGATGACCCTCGTTGCATTTTGCGCCTGAAATGTATCGAAATCTAATGCGTCTAATTGTGTCTCAATTATGTTGGACATACAGACATTTATTCATTACCGCCGAGGCTACGTGAAGCAGATTGATCTCATTAACGTTTATATAACCGCTCCCTATTATCTTCAGCGTAATATTTCTGTCCCTCGCGCTGGAGATTAATAGATGTCCGTCTCGGGACTCCAGAACTGGTCTGAATTTTAGAAAATTATTTATATATGAATCTATCTAATTGTGAGTTTAAAAACAAAATTTAATAAAGAAATGTACCATCAGGTTCTTTTATTCAATTATATTTTGAATATCATACTTTTTCAAGACATTATGTACTTTCGTCATTCGTGCCGAAATCTCATACAAATATGACGATTTTCTTTTAATCAACATTGTAAACAATTCAACGTTTTGATTAACGTTAATCAATATTATATAAATGCGTTCGCGATATTGGATTCGTATATTTTTATTAATAAACATACCTCTCATCCATCCATGCCGCGCATAAACTAAGATACAATAACAGGAACCACATCGATGCAAGAGCCATGCCAACAACAGTTTGAAACTTAGTAAACCAAATATTATTCTGTTATACCTTGTTGGATTCTCGCGGAACTTTTACCTAAAAGACAGGTCGTGACAGACTGATCCGTGAGATCGGCATTGTGGGCGTCTGCATCTCCGGATGGGCGTATTTGAAAGATTTATCGAAATCCACCCAATATCAGTTTACAGTCGCTATATGTTACGTGTACCGTGCAAGAGATACGTAACGTAAAAGCAAATTATGATACCCAATGAACTGTTAGGATACGTAAAATTATTTATTGTCTATCTCTTATAACAGTATTTATTTAAATTTACTAAAATTTATTTTTCTTTTATTAAAAGTTCAGCGAATATATTAATTTGTTGAGTTGTTTATAATAATGTATATTGTTTCAAAGATTATATTATCTCAGAAGATATTACATAGCATGCACCAAAATATTTCTATAATTCTTCCATTTAATTTATATGTTACAGCTGCTGAAATATAAATTCATTGCTTTAATAAAACATTATATTAACCTATGTGCATATTTTCATAATATCATTATATTGAATAATATATTGATAAAATTATTTTCTTTATTTCTTGATATTTATAATTAATTAATTTTTCAAGAGACATGATAATGTTTAATAAATTGTCCGACATAGATTTTAGATCATGAATATCTAACCAGATAATTTTTACAAATTTTTTATTGTTGAAAATGAAAATGAAATTGTTTAATTACGTCATATTTTTGAGAAAATTAAACTTAAAAAACGTGAAAGAGACCAACAACAATAAATCATCGTTTTCCTAAGCAAAAATATCGTATTAGTCATACTTATAGTAGCGCAATTTATTGGTGCAATATTTATTAGTAGTATTTATATTGGGGATATAATAGGCTAATACTAAGTCAATAAAATACAAAAAGAATAATTTTACTGTAGCATTTAAAAATTTAGGTAGATACAGATTAGAAGATAATTTTATGTTGGGCTATTAATATCATTAAGATATTTAAACATAACATTTGTTGCAAAAAGTTTAGATATTCTAGCAACCAGCTTAAACGTTCAATATAATTTTTTTTGTTCAACATAATTATTTTCAGATTTATTTTTCAGTAAAATTGTCTTTTCATGTGTTAATATTATGTTGTTAGGGTTGTGTTACAAAATAGACAATGTGATTATTCAAATTGCACGAAGTTAAATAAGTTAATATGTTTCTTTAAATAAATTTAGTTAAATTTAATAGCTTATAAATTTAATTTAGCTGCGTTAAAAGTTATATGAACAAAAAACTAATTAAAAATTGCGTTAGAATTAAATTAAATTAAAAATTAATTTTGAAAACCATTATTAAATTAAAAATTCGTAAGTTCTTAAAGTTAAATTACTCAAAACAATTATAATATGGATCATCAAACAAATTTAATATTTTATTTATAAATTAAATTTATATGAAATAACGAACAAATATTGTTTTTTATGTGGGAATGTATTTTTTCTTTTATAATTTTTCTTTTATATAAATAAATTTTTAACTTATGAAAAACGTTAATAAATTGAAGTTTATGTGTTTCGAAACTAACTAGTTAAAATTAAAAATTAAATTATTTAAATTAACTAAATTAAGTTGGGAGTCAACTTTTTGACGTTTATTATTTAACTTTTAACTTTTTAACTAGTTACAACTTTAAAATTCTTACAGTTTTTATTGCTTCTGTTTAACAATTTAGGTATTGACTTCTAGTCTTTCTTATTATCCAATTACATACGTATTAACATATGCTAACGTTATACTAACAAAGTATTCTTTTATTTAGGAGCGTTTTTGTTTTATTTTATTTTGAAATACTTCGCATGATTGTTTTCATATGAGAAGACATCAAACTTTTATCTGAGTCCTTGTGCAATCGGAAATTGAGTTTTATCGTTCCTTCCAATTCATGCGATTGCTTCTCCGAAATCTGGCGCCTTTTATTGCGTGGGTGTAATCGAGTTCGGCGTGCCGCCAACAGGTGGCGACGGCCAAGCGAGAACCCGCCGCGTAGCGTGGTAGCCGCCGCCGTCGCCCGCGCCGTCGTCGCATATTCGGTCGGCCTCAACAGTATGGCTTCGGCTGCCGGTAGGTGTGCATTAGTGGCGTCCTGCGACACTGCACCGCGTTCTCGGTCGCGGGTGTGCGTGTGCTCTGTTTCGTGAGAGAGAGGAGGACGAGATACGCGGTTTGCGGCTAGGAGACGTGTCATCGGGCACCGGGCGGACGGACGGGAAACGCGGGACGCGAAATAAGTGGCGAGCCGGAGCGGCAGTCATGCGGCGGAATGTCAAGATCGCGTTGCTCCTGTCATGCGCGTGGATGTTCGCCTTTGTTTACTATTACCACACGTCCAGGGACACCAAGGTAAGATATCATTCACTATCAGCTGATCGGACTGGCGTGAAATTTCGGATCGGCCGGATCGGCGTACAATCGTCGAATATATATAGTAACGTTCATCGATGTGTAACGGCCACAACGCACGAACGTACGCATTCTGCACGCCACCTCGAAGCTACGGCCTATTGCTTGCGTTTTGTGTGTCAATGTTTCTGTCGTTCTCAGATTTTTACGTCATATGGCGCGCATATAGCAGAGGAAAGCAAGTTTTCTTTAAGAGTATCGCGACCAAAGCGCGAAATTCGACAGCGCAGTATAGTAAAATGGTGCTTCCTTGATACGTCACGAGTCACGTGACGAAATGCAAATTCGAATTTTTAAGTGGCGCGGAAACAGATTATCTATCCGTCATGCGTGCTCCATTTATAATTTTCCCTCAAGTTTCCTCAAATGCATGCATGTTTTACAGACAAATTTCGGCGTACCTCAATTTCGTGTAATATCCTGCGATCGGATTTTATTCGAAAAGACGAAAAAGGAAAAGAAGTATGAGCTCATTCGCGAAATAAAAAGTTAATTATACGTACGTCATGACATTAAAACACATACGTACATTTCCAGTAAATTCCCCGTTGCGGTTTGCACGTAATTTTTTTAAGCATACTGTATTTATGCCTCTGGGATTTTCATCTCCAGATTTTTAACATGTGGTTAAACGTATCATGCGCCGAGAGAGCACGGTTGCGTAAACTTGTTGCAGTTTTCGCATCGTAATTTCGTAAACAAAAATAATTTCTGCAACACTTATTCGGATTTACCATTCCACTTTTAATATGAAATAATATATTGAAAAAGAAATGAATGGATATACATTATTGCAATATCTTCTTCGGAAAATAACAGATACATTATTTTATGTTGTCACACATGCTATTAATTGAATCAACTTTTTTTTTAAAAGATATTTGCCTAACGTTCTGCGTGGGTTCTTATTTATATGAAAATAAGCTTCGCAGTACTTTAAATCCCAAGCGACATATGTAGCCCCGTCGACCCCGTGCTCGCATTATGGTATCAACTTCCACGTGGAACGCGTGGAATATCACGGAACATGCAGGGGGGAAAAAATCGATTGTCTCCGTTCCTCGAAGTTCCGCGCCTTTATTTGTCGATACTCGAATTACGTCCCGACCCTTGAATCTTAAATCAATTGAGTTTTCTGTCCCCTTTTGACTTTTAGATTTTAGCCTCTTGGGATTCTTAGAACTTTTAGGTATTTATGGGATTTTAGGTATTTATGTTATTGAATCTTGTATCAAAATTCTATTATAGGCATATGTTATTGAATCTTGTATCAAAAAGTGCAATATATAATGTACTTAGAATGAAGCTGTTTATCTTAAGATACGGTTAAAATGTTCGAGTCATATTTTGATGAAAGATTAACTGAGAATATGCTCAGTTAACTGTGAAATACAATATGATTACTTCTGCGAAATCTGATGCCGATTAAAATACTGTACGACTGTTGCAAAACACTTGGAGATTATAATGCACGATACAGTTTGTTAGATGTGTTATTAAATACGTCTTTCTTTCGAGTAATACACTGTTAAATATTTAAAATACAAATTTTTAAAACTAATTCCTTGAGTTAAATAACATTTTGTTCTTTTTTATTTACATGTGTGTCGAAATTTATTTTAACACAAAACATGCAGTAAAAAAACAACCTTATCTAATTTGTCCATTTTTAATGGTTGAATTGCTTAGTTTCAAATCAGCGTTCGCATTAACGTATGTATTTAATAAATAATAAACCAAATTTGAGTCAAAAATTAATATTTCTTGAATTAAATAGTATAATTCTATTGTTTTAATTAAATTAACGACTTATTGAATAGGAACAATGGCGACCTATTGGAATAATTAAAAATAATTCAAGTTGGGTATAGTTTGACACTATGAATTTAACAGTGTAACAATAAAATCAAATTATCAATAATGGATAAATTATTACAAGGCAAATTGTGTCTAAGTGCCTTAATTGATTCATAATTGCAATTTTAAATAAATATTTTCATAAGATCTATTTTTATATCAGGTTATATTGTATTTCTCAAGAAGTTTTAATTGAATTGTTTAACAGAATTATACATAAATGCAAATACAGGTTTCAGAGATTCGAAATTTGCGTGATATTATTAAATAATGAATTAATATTCTCTAATAAATGAATTAATATTTATTATACACACATCCATCATATAGAATGAACAATTTGAACTAAAATTCTTTGAAATTATTACAAATGACAATTTAATAGAAGAATAAATGAATACTTTATATTAATTATATCTACGGTTAATGAAAGTTTATTAATATATTGTCGATACTAACAAGAATCTAATAATTGGGTTTAAGCTAATTATTTCAAAGATCACGATTAACAAGCACAATCTTCATATCCTCTTTTTTATTTTATCGTAATGAGGTGAACATATGTATAAATTTATATATAATATGCACTAATAATATGCTGAATAAAGAATAAGCAAAAATGAGCAAAAAGATAAGATATTAAAGGAAGATTCAACAATACTTTTGAAGTTCGTTGCGATAGAACCATTGTTTAACATGAATGCACGGCCACAATTCTAATGCCAGATATGATCAAGTGATGTATTTACATGTTACATCGAATTTGGGAAGCGAACGAACCCCCCCGAAGTAAATGTAACATTAAACATAATAAATGCTTAATGTGATGTGAATAATGACAGAGTGCGGCGGACTCTGCCACGGTATCCGTTTCGATTGACTATGCTCTCGCGTGATTGCGTGCGACACGAGTAGTTGTACACTCTCGTGCTATCATAAAAACGCGGACGCTTCATCGGACAAATTCGGAATACCGCGGATTTTCTACCGCGATCTACAGCTCATTGAGTTTTCGTAATAAGATATGTTTTATATGAATTGCAAATTAAATATCAGACTAAACTTTTGCACGTTAATTCCATATTCATAACATCGTCCGTAACGATGTAATTTATTTATCAAATCATTATTAGGACGCGTACCATTTATTACAATAGCGTGAAATATACTTTTCGAATCTCAACGTTAACGTGCACATAAATATCTTTGTTTTACGATATTAGATGTCATGTTAGATATAGATTAGAGAGAATAAATTGTTGTTACTACACCGACGCAAAATTCGGGTCGCAATTTGTCAACTGAAACTGGATCCGTCGCGTCGTACGAATAATTAGTATTGTGTCGCTCATATAATGAAATTTATATGCGCTAATTTACAAGCCGTTCTCCCGTCCACAACTCGAAATTGTGCGAGAGCGACTTAGATTAGATTAGAATAGATTAGAGCTACAATTAAGTATGCGAAGTTATGCCTCAATTTGCACCAGCGAGTTACGTAATTATGAGAAGTTGCTCCAAATTACTTAATCCATAAGAGAACGTGTCGTCTCTCCAGACTTGCGTCCTTCTAAATTTCAAGAACACGAAAACGAAGCGATTACGTTGGCTTTGCAAGCTCTTCCAGATTTCTCTCGCATAACATTACTCGTAAAATGAAGAAATAAGTAAAATGTGATATAAACAATCATTCAAATGGCAATAAGACATGTGTAAACGTCTTCTATACATGAATAGTTGGGAATCTATAATTAAACTAATTTTTATTTAAGAGAGCTGTTTTGGGTGCCGAGTGTGCTCATTAAAATTTGGCATTTATTATCAAAGGTTCGGCTACTTCTGGACTGTAGTATTTTACTTGTACATCTGCCAAGACGCGGTCGATCACCCCGAGATTCGAGAGATCCCTTTTGCAGCCGCGGTGGCGGCGGATGCCTGTTCGTGACAAAATCATATTAACATGCACAACCATTTATCCTCACTGGGACACGGTTCAGTGATTGATATATACGTTCGTCATCGCCTGAATGGGCTTGAACGCCCCCACATATGCATATACGTGCAGCCTTCGATATTGTCCTGCCATGTTCGGCTCCTGCCAGCCACCGAATAAACCATAAAATTTCACGAGCACGTATTTATCGTCATTGTCTTGGCGTCACATGTCTAGTAGCCCTTTTCCTAGATAGAGAACTTTCGATTAGCTATGAAAAAACTTAGCTTCAAGAACCTAAAGCTCTCTCCGGAGTATCTTCGAAATTGTGAAGTTTGAAAATTAAAAAAATTAATGTGACGATAAATTTAATTTAAATTCTCATATTTTCAAAATATTTCGAAATTACTAGACCCTAAAATTTAATCGACTGCACGAAAAATGTGGTAATTACAAGAGCGTACGGTTGTTTCATTCATGACACGTGAAGACAGCCGTACCGCATACAAGTATGCACGCAGTGCAGCAGCTGGCATAATGTCCGAGCTATTCGTGATACGCGTCGGGGTAAATGCATTTAATCGTAAACATCAAGCTATTCTGTTTCGAGAACGTTGCGACTTGCAACGTACGTATTTTCAGCACGTGGTGAATAGACCGAGACCACAAGGTAGATACAATTATATTTACCTTTATTCATTCACGGAACTTCTAATATAAAATAAAAAGCGAATTGAATTTTACGAGAAATAATATTACACGTTTATTTTTCATCAAGCTAACCATGTAAATTTATTCGATCTTTTCGGAAAATCGACGCGATCAGATTTTAGCATAGCCTGTATCCATTTATCTTAGATACGGAAAGCAGTAAGAAGGATAAAACGTGAATAACGCAGTAATATGAACGAATGGTACAGGGCTGTTTTCCTAGGGCTGTTTGTTGTTAAAAGACCACGGAAGATCGATCGCGAGGCATTGTAAGTCTCGGATTTTCTGTTTTTCCTGAGAATTGCTCTGTTTCCTTCCAATTCAGAGCGTCTCGCTGAACAATACTATCACTCACTAAACAATATTATTGTTCACTGAATAATACTATCTCAGAATTGTCGGTCGGTTTAATTGTTCTTACTGACGTTGCTCTACTGTTCGCAGCTTCAGCGCAATTGCAACTGTAAGAAAAATACAATTTATATGTAGTTTTATATAATAATCTTTAAATATAATATGATAACTCTTTTATAGAGATATTATAGATTCTCTAAAAAATTCATAAATTTTTTTATTAAATTTTGAGAATTTCTATTTGTTAACACAAATTGAATTTGAATTAATTCGTTCTAATTTTGCAATATTATTTATACTTTATGAATGACTTTTCTAAAATAACTTTAGTTGCAAATTTATTTATTGATAAAAGGTACGGATATACACTCACGCAAATATCATATTCTAGCTCTTAATCTGAATCAGTGAAATCCTATTGATTTGCAGTGGCATACTTATAACTATGATCATCAATAATTTTTCATTAAATATACACTACTTCCGATATAGAGAGTAGATAAACATTTTTTACTAACAACTGTTGGAAAATTTTGAATATTTATATTATTGTATTCTTGACTGTTTCATACGAATAAAACTATATTACGTTTTTATTTATTAATAGCAGCAATGTACACTGAGAGGAATCGTTTGGTAAGATCAACCAAAGTTTGGTTGAATAGTGATCAAATGAATTTTGTAGTTACTGGTACCAAAAACTTAGTTACATTTAACAAAACTTTTTGTAATTAGTTGTATGAAAATAATTATTTGGTTAAGAGTACAAATTGTTTGGACAAAACAATTATATATTTAGTAATTATAACTATAAAATTCATTTGATCACTATTCAACCAAACTTTGGTTGATTTTACCAAACATTTCTCTCAGTGACAAGAATAAGTAAACGAGGTGATACCCCTTCCTAATGTACAGTTAAATAATTAGTGCAGCAATTAACGTTTAAATTGAATCGAAAGGCAAATTCGATAGTGTATTTAAGTGGCAAACCTCGATGTTTGGTGAACTTGTTGACCTTTCCGCTAAGCGTTATCATTGGAGTCGCGTATCAATATACGACATTACGTGGCACACATTTACGCATTGACCGTAGTCTGCAATCTAACGGACGCGTTTAGACAAGTGCATCGTACGTGATTCTATACCGGTGAAATCGTGATTTACTTCGCGTAGCATTGCACGATCGCATGTAGCATGTCAAGAAGTTTGGGAGACATTCGCCGGCGAGCGGCCGATGTTACTATCGGTTTCACTTTGCAGCTGGCTTTACATCACCGAGCATTTACATTTCCTGAATAACGGAGTCCGTTTGCTTGTCCGCAAATCGTGATGCTTCCGATTCAGATGCCCATTAACCGTCACTAATCACCTTGCGATGAAGCGAATCGATATAATCGAGTAATCAACATGTTGCGGAAGCGCGATCTCCCCAAGTACTATTACACTGGGCGTACCGACATATCATCGACTTTTATCTAGATTTGCCGGCCTTTAATACACGATACTGTTGAAATAAATTAAAACAGTCAAATAATATCGCATATTATTCGTACGATCTTCTGTTCTCCAGACACCTTTGCGGAACCGTAGAATCGTCGAAATCTCGCCGCTTTAAGGGACTATTCTAGAACGCTATAAATTTTGCCACCGCCATTTACCGCGAAAATCGGCGACGGTAGAATCCGTGTCTCCGCGCACTTATCGCACAGGGCAGTAAAATTCACTGAGCGAAGTCGCTTCACGGTTGTCATCTTTTCTCGGCTGGGAACCGATTTTTCAGCCGTTAAAATCGAGGGTGGGTGGGATTCAAAAGACTATGTTTGGTGAGAGAGAAAGAGAAAGAGAGAGAGAGACTGACCTGACTCACCCGGTAATCGCCGACGCGACGCGGCGCTTAAACGCGAACGCGCTAATGGGGCGGACTAATCGCGTTAACCTGCAGGAAACGATTCGGTCGTTAAGCACGGCAGTACCGCAATCGAAGCCGAGTGCTGCTTTCGTAGCGGAGTTGATTAAATCATCGTTGTTTCTAGTGTCACGCGTAGCTGCTCGTATGGCGAGCATTGCACTCAAGTGAGAGTGCCATTCCGAAACGTCCGTTTTACACATTGTCGCGAAACTGTGCTTTATTCCGTGAACACAGCTGTGTTTCAGGTCAAATTACGCCTCAATGTTGTTGACTATCTGATGGAAAACGAGTTGGACTGATCGTGCGTCCTATCGATCGTACTCTTCCTCTCTTACGCATAATTCTTCGGGCATATCGATTTCCTATTGACATTTTTATTTTATTCTAGGTGTACGCTATTCTAAGTGTTATTTTGCACGAAAATTATTTATGAATTTTATGAATTTATACTATTATATTTCTTATACCGTGATATATTGAAAAATAGAGGAGAAGAAGTATTATGGCTACTGTGGTATTACGATTATTCCTATTATCTTCGTTATCAGATGACGAATTCTAACAATTACTTATGGAATTATTTGTTTAGTAACTCACCGTTTTTTAATGGTGCCAACATACTAATACACAATTGCTGACAATTGTTATGAGACATTTTTACTTTGAATACCTCAAAACTTTTTCAAGGCACGTTTTTTAGCACTTAATTATATATATTTCCACATTGTTTTTAAACTTGAGCGTATTATCACACGAATCTATCTCTCAAATTTTTTGTTATTTAATTTTTTATTCAGCTGTATACATTTCGAGTTATGGAAAGTTAAATAATAATATGGGATTTTATTAATATCGCTTTTTAAGCGAAATTTTCATATCAAAATATTTCTTCAATAAATCGATTGTCATTCTAGAGTACTGTATTTAGAAACATTAGAGATATCGTTTTATGCTGTTTAATATTAAACATGATGAAATGATATATCTCTAAATGAGATATCTCTAATGTTTCTAAACACAGGAAAATTTAAAACAATGGAAAATTAAAAATATATAATTTGTAACAAAATACTGTGTATTTTTTTAATTATACCAATTTTAAAAATTTATTTTTGGGCTAGCCATATTACTACCTCTTTTCCCCTTCCACCGATTACACAATGCATCACATTTTTTGTAAAACATGTTCTAAGTAATAAATATTTCATGATTTTGAGTTTTAAATCTTTTAAACAACACTTTGATGAAAATAATCATTCAAGTTTCAATTTAAAATATTGATTATTAACAAAGTTTCTTCGATAAAATGAAAATAGATGCCATATTATCCCCTTCTCCTCTATTATTTTAGAAAACGCATCTTTCTCAATTTGACGTACATATATTTTAAATTTCTATTCCGTTCTTGCACGAAATAAAATTGACGCATTAAAGAAAAGAGCCTCTTGCAGGTGTGGTTGGTACCGCTTTATGTCTGAGGCGCGGCATAAAGGAGCGATTGAATCATCGACGAAACGCATTGCGGTGCTCGAACGAAATGGCGTATTTTCGAATAAGTTCGTCACGAAGGTCATAATGTGGCTCTTTTTTTTTCCCCTCAATCTTCTTGCATGCAAATAGTCCCGTCGCAAAAAGAATAGAAGTTTGAAATATTATTGTTTCTTCAGTTCTAGGCTATATAGTGAATACTATATACAGAATATTTGGTCGCGCGTCTGTGAAAATTTGCAGACAAAGAAGACCGTATTATTATATTATAAAGACAGTATATTCACTTTTATTGAGAATATATTGAATATAAACGAGAGAGAACCACGCTAACAAACAAATTGCATAACTAATGATATTACTGTTGCTTTTCTTCGTAACTTGTAAATCGAGAAGACATATCCCGCACACGTTCTCACGCTTTGTTCGCGTTGCATGCTACATCCGCCATATTACATTACCGTCTCGACAGGAGACGTTAATTATCACGATGAGTAAATGTAGAGCGTACGAGTAATTTAATTTGTCCAATTATCAGCCTTACGTTCTGGCACATAATATCTGATCTAGTATCTGATCTAAAATGTGCAGAGGGATGAAAAGGATAATTAAAATGAAAAGAATTGGTCTCTTACCAGTTTACGATTACATTATATTCTTATCTTCGTTAAAATGAAAGAAATTTTATTGTAAAATTTTTAGACTCAAAATTTTGCTGTAATCTTTGAATTTTATCATTTTTTTAAATATAAGTAAATTAAAATTGAGAGAAAGATAACAGTTTCTTTCTATTTTAATTGTGTTATATACATCGCAATCTTATATTAATTATTATTTATGAGTAAGTTAAGTTTTATTGCATTGCATGGATCTGTATTTTCCAGCTATGAAATATTATTATGCATAGAAGGACATTGTATGTCAGATTAAACGGTAATTGACAAATTTTACCGCAGCTAATCAGGCGAACTCATTTATCGGTTTTATTGGCGTTTTGTATAGATTTCAGTTAATTGGTATTTATTCGTGACATCGAGCAATAGTCTGGTTTTTTAGCCACATTATTTATTATCGTGTGTACAACAAATTGATATTCAGTAATTGGCTTCCGATATAGCCAATATTGGAAATGTACAGATTATACCTTGTGTTTTGCTCTACTTATTTAAGCCAGAGCAATGTAGATTATTTCGTTCTCTCATTAATAGATTCATATAATTTAATCGATATTAATTTTCCACAAATTAATAAATAAATTTATAACACACTGTCGAAAATCAATAATTAACATTCGTAGTTATAATTAAATTGTTGAATTAATTTTCAGTTATTTATAAACAATCAGTTTCTATCTAAAGTCATTTAAATCTATATAAGGTTTTTATATTTTCTCATAGAAAATATATTTCATTAATTTTGTCACATAACAGACAGTTTCATGTTTTAATTTATTGATCGTAGAGACAGAAAATATCGGGAGAAAAATTACATGAAGGTATTGATGAAGCAAATTGTGTTACGCATTTTTTGCACACATTTTTTGTTATAATAAATATCAATGCGCGTCGCATTCTGTTAAAACATACGCGCAGAGTGATTATCAACGAAGCTTTCAGCGGGAACGTATCTTATTTACGAGACAGAAATGCATATGCGTAACTCGTGAATACACGTGGCGAGTTGCACGTCATTTTCGCGTATACATACAGATACCGGAGTTTGCAATGAGCAAAACGCGTCGGCGAAATACAACGTCAGTGGTGTACAGACGCGATGGAATGTAATACGGGTATCAACACCACTCGGTGATTTCCATTGCTCGAAAATCAACACATTATAAATGTTATCCAATGGAAAATTTCGAGAGGTAAAGTTTAGATTAAATTAATTTCAACTAAAAGTCTGAATTCGATAAATTTAATCTCCCGATCGGAAAGTTCTCGAGTATTTTCCTGTTATTGTACACAGATTATGCGAGATTCGATTTGTTTTTTGCAGCAAGTTAAAACTCTCTATTGAAAAAGTAAGAAAGAAGAACGCGACTTACGTGCTCATGCGATATTCGGTAACAAACATTTAGGCCATGAACTCGTTCAATCGGCCATTCGAGTCGCCGGTGCTACATAAAGTCGCACGGTCGTATGGTCAATAATAATTGTAAGTGTCCTCCGTAGGCACAACGGTCGCTTCGATCGCGTGTGTGTCGCGTATGCGTGCACGCGGATGTCCGTAAAATAGGGGTGATTTGCTCTTGAAGACCGGTTTGAAATGAGTGCCATTCCGGTGACCCGATTCTCGCGCGAGCGCGGTCGACACCACGCGTCGCTGGTATGCGTGCACGTGTGTCTTACGACACGCACGTGCATCCGCACCATTCGCATACCGTCGCGATATCGGGCATGCCAGATATTCCCGCCCGGTGGAATGACATGGTCTACGGTTGGTTGTCAAAAGTGAAAGAAAAAAAAAAAATAAAAAATAAAACGCTCTGCGTGGCGGATCAAATCGTAAAATCCCGGGATTTTCTGGGAATTTTTAAACCTTATCCGAATAACGTTCCCTTCCCTTCCAATCGGAGGGAAAGAAGAGCTTTTCTGGAATTACTTTGCTGAAAATGCTGGTGATAAAAGATCATATTTAATAAAAAGCGAAGCAAATGTATCTCATTATTTATCTAATTCCTTAATTTGAGAATCAGAGATTATAACGATCTGTGTTTATCATATTTTTGTCACTTTAATTTTGAATAAGCACAGCGTCATATGATTAATCATTCGTACATCATATTGTTCGTATATCATTTCGACTCTGGCAAATTTACTATCATTTGTATTATTTAGCCAATGGCCAAACGGTCAGCACCTGGTCGGTTTATATTCGCTTTTATGTTTAGTAGCCGTTCGATTTATCTGTCACAACCGTGTCAGCGACAGATAACAAGATTGCCGGTAACCAGCATTTCGTGATATTTTAATGAACGGGTTCGTATTTAATGGTGTTATCAATATGTCCTATTATTAAAGATTAATTTTTTATCGATTTCATCATTACCTCGATCATTTGGGTACATCCGTTCATAAATTATTGGTAATACTCGTGCCCGTTATATAATAAACAC
This sequence comes from Solenopsis fugax, assembly GCA_003595255.1. Classification (NCBI taxonomy): domain Eukaryota; kingdom Metazoa; phylum Arthropoda; class Insecta; order Hymenoptera; family Formicidae; genus Solenopsis; species Solenopsis fugax. Next base: position 47,088 of record QKQZ01007322.1, on the reverse strand, counting down.
TTGGATGAAATATCTAAAGAATTAGAAAGTATTAGAGATATAAAAGTTTACGATTATCCAATTTCATACTTATTGAAGTAATATAAACACAAATTTTATATATATAATTTGTACTAAAAAAATATTGATAATATTTTACATCACTGTCCAATATTTTAATAATGTGCGTATTTTACATTTTAATTTGAAAATAAACGGTAACTGTTAGCCAATAACATCGCGCAAAGTTTATTCACGAGTATTCAATAATTGCACTTACACCCTTATTGATTTGTTATTTTTACTATTAATTTTCACAGCTTAAAGGATATTCACTTACTGTTTTTGCTCAACTATATTAGCTGATATTGATGAGTTAATTACTAAAATCAAATTTTAATTATATTACCTATTAATTATTCCCTCTTTTAATGAAATCTTGAATAACTGATTAATTGTTTTATCCCGAAATAATTATCAAATCTGATGTATTATATCTAAATTTAAAGAACAAGTTTATCTTTGTTTTGATTGGAAAATCAATCAATAGAAACTAGTTTATTATTTTATTATTCTCTCTCTCTATTTGTTAAAACCGAAATTTTGCACGATTTTATGCATCTAAGATATAGTAATAGGAGCGATAGCAATGAGCGGGAATTAAAAATTATTGTTTTATTGAGACATTTACGGGCAATAATTATTTACTTAATCTTAAACGTTTTGTATCACGTTTTAATTTTTTCGCTTAGATGCCTATCATTTTTAGATTAAGAACATGGAGTAATACACGGACACAAATGTTGAAAATCTATTATGTGATACAGAGGCCGCTAATTCATTAACAATTGATTTGAAACATGAGGTACAGATTAATCGGTGTACAATTATCTTATAGTACGTTAAATATTTCGAGAACGTTTTAGATTATTCAACGCTTGCCTTTTGCTTTCTTTTCTGTGGTATATACGTAGGGTTGCAAACACAAGATCACTGTACTATCACTCGCACAGTGAGACTCGAGCAAGCAGATAGTGGCGCGTGCCTCCTTGTTTGCTTTCTCATTATTATTCAAGACACGATAGCGACTATTTACAATTAATGATTATTAGATCGCAAAATTAATTGACTCCCACGACTAACGTTCCGCAAGCCTGTCGAATGATGGTTATTTATTAAAAGTTATTTCGCGCGATTTTATCGTTTCATTGATATTTACTAGAAGTAATTATAACGATGCTTGAATATTTCGCATCATATTTTAATTTCTTTGTTGGTATAAATATTATGTATCGCGCCCAATATTTTCAGATTGAAAGCGTGGGATGATACACCGGATACAAGCAATGAAAGGCCGTGTGGTATACACGCCGAGGCGATCGTTTATTAATAATTGATTTAAAAAACAAGTTACAGATTATTCCGTGTATTGTGCAATTATCTCATAGTACGTTAAATATTTCAAGAACGTTATAGACAAGTTCTTATTCACAAGTTTTTCATTTGTTTTCTTTTCTGCGGGACATATCATCGTATAGTATCATATATTCATAAGGTAGTTATCATTCGTATGAGATTCGAGCAGACAGGTAATGGCTCGTGCTTCTCCGTGTGCTTTCGCATTACCATTCGAGATCCGATCGCAACTGTTTCCAATGAACAATTAACGATCATTAGCTCGTATAATTAATTGACTCGCACTATTAACGTTCCGTAAGCGTGTCGAATGATGGTTATTCATCGAAAGTTATTTCGTGCGATTTAATCAAATAAAGTACAAACCGGAGCGATAGCGGATGAAAATTGTATATTATCGTTTCATGATATTTACGGAAATAATTATAACGATGCTTGGGCTCGGAATATTTCACATCGCACTTTAATTTCTTCGTCGGTTTAAATGTAGTTTGGATGTAACTTGGCTCAACACATTTTCAGATCGAAAGCGTGGTAGGATGCCCGACGTGTCGGAAGTGGTGCGTGAAATTGACCACTCGATTTTCGAATTTTCTCCGACGTTCGAGATGCGTTAATTTATGAGACGTCGCGCGTCGTAAGTATCATACGGATCGTAGCTTTCCGCGATCATATATTTTTCATGTTATTCCTTGGCGACGTAATAAAAAGTGTGCGTCGCAATTAATGCCTGGAGTAGCAATTAATGTCGTGCGAAGTATCACGCAATCATAGTATTGCAGTAATTACTATGCGCGATATAGATACGTAATTAACTTATTTTCGCGAGTGAACGTAATGCAAGTGTAACGAGCGAGAAATGAAGAAACTTGAGAATTAAGAGAAGGAAAACGCTTGGTAAGGTATCGGGAAACGGAGCAATTACAAGATGTATTTATGATTATATTCGTCATTTCTTTCAATTATTTTTAATTTTTTAAAATTATTATTTATCATGACGCCTTAATTTTCAATCCTAGCCTATCTATTCATATTTATTATTATCTCGATTTTACTATCTTTTAATTTGCATGTAAAGTTATTGATTAATTTATCACAATACTAATTGATTGCTCTAATGTACTTATACATAAGAATCTAAAACAAAAAATTGAAAATTATTTAAAATATAAAAATCAATAATATGATAGATCGCGTATAGTTATAACGGAGTTGAGCATGCAAAATTATCACAATACAATTGATCATCTTTAATCTTTATAATTCGAAAACTATCGTGAACTATCGCAACTTCCTGAAAATTATTCCATATTTTTGTATGAGGATTTTTAATTCTGTCCTCACACAGTACATTGGTAAAGTACAGAGTGTGTACAGGGTATCATTAAATAATCTTCCATAAGAGAGTCATAAAACGTCTGTCTCGTATCTCCTTTTAAGTAATTACAGTCTAGATTGTGGCGTAGACGTGCAATCGCGTACGATTATAATTTCATCCTTGAATTTCGAATCGAGTCTCTGCTTTTCCGGTCGGCTTGTCATCTTCTCAGTAGGTTCCCTTGCCGTCCATCTCGTTCTCTGTGCATCTCGCGCACAAGCAATCTCCTTCCTCCCGCATCGCGTTAACGTACCATCGCCCGAGGTTAATCCCAGACGTTCTCGCGCAGCGGTTCTCTGTCTGCGGCCCGCGCAAATATTTAGTTAATGTCTATAACCGGCATGCGGGATTCTCCTACGGCCTTTGCACCGGTTCGGTCTGTCGGTCGGTCGGCGGTAACAAGGCGGTCCTCGAAGCGCCGCAAATCTGCATATGCATGCACCAGTCCGTACGAACGCGTCGGTCGTTCCCTCTCTCACATCAAGCGGCAGGTTCCAGCAGGTTTCCACGGCGTCCTATAAAGCGATGCAGAATGCGTATATACGTGAATTCGTCCGTCCGCCCACGTGATCCTTTTTCCACAGTGCCCCATTGCGAAAACACACGGTCTGGCTAAGTAACCGGAAATTGCACGACTTTATGCGAAGCTGATGGACGTTGGAGAGTCGAGGTTTCCGCACGGAGCTTCAGTAGCGGAAATTGAAGGAAATCTTGTCTAAAGAATCTTACGAAATATTTATATATTATATATTTATAATTATATTAACTTATTTTAATATTTTATAAATGAGACAATTATATATGCATGTGGAAATATTTATTATTTAATTATATAACATTACTTGCCGTAAATTCGTTATTGTTTTACAAATTGCATTAGTTTTGCGATTTTGCGAATTGAATCAATTTTCCGAATTTATTTTTACGTGCATATTTTTTCTCATTTACATTTTTGAGATTATTTCTTTCGAAAATAGTATATGGTACATCGTATCTAGTTACAAATAACTGGAGAGATTGTTATATTTTAAAGAAAAATAATAGAAATTGAGATTTTTCACCAAGCTATTGTTTTTAAATATAGAATTACAATTTCGGACTTCCAACGCGAAGTTACATCACTTATTAGGAAAAGTGTTTTTCAGAAAAAAAAGAGTTGATCGATATCATTGTTTATATCCTTTGTTGCACATATTCGGACTTTAGATTCGTGAAATGTAATGCAACGCTCAATTGTATTCATATTATGTTCCGTATCGCGCACTTTATTCTTTTTTCTATTTGTTACAAAATACAGTAGCACTTCACTGCGCTATGTTTGTGTTAAAAAATTCGAGAATAATAGTAATGAGAATCTTAATAGATTTAGTTAAAAAAATATATATGTCTGACGTGTGCAATAAAGTACAAAAATTGCTATAATCCGCACAGAAATGCATTCGAATTGAAATTGCATGCGTGCGCCTGCTTGTCAGAAATCGGTATCGTTGCAGAGCTGAGAGTCCTGGGGCTGGAACGTACGTATAATGTACGCGACACGAGGGTTAGGTGGTGGATTGCCCGGGGGTTCATTAAAGCGACCGATTCGATACCCTATGCGCAACACAGGCTCAGTCCATAAATCCGGCTTTGTCAGCAACTAGAAATCGTTAATTTCCGAAATGTCACTCTGCACTTCATCCGTTTCAACACCATCATCCTTCCCTATCGCGTTAGCCTATAAAATAGGCTATATCGCGATAAACCGCCAGAACGCAACTCTCATATTAAACGCCGTACTAAATTACCTTCCGAAATGTTCATCTCGTATACTATCATGGCAATAACGCCTCTGAGGACATATAATGCTCTTTCGGAATATTAGTTTGTGAACAAGTTATTTCTTTCGATAAAAAAAAGAGTAAAGACAATTTGCACTATAAATATTTTTTTAATACATAACTAATTTTTTTATAAAGAATTGTTTGTTCAGGCATATTGCAGTTTTTCGATGACTAGTTAGACTGATAAATAATGAGCGTTTTACGTTTTTCCAAGGTTATTTTGAGAATCAAAGTCGCTGTGTTCTTGAGTTATCCTTGATCCATCATTCTTAACAAGTATCTAAATAATATTGCTGAAACGAGGAAAAAAGGAGGAAAGAGATCTTTATATCTTTGCATTCTACTTCGACTCTTTTTTTCTCCATCAAGTAAGGGCGTCATAAACGAGTAAAGCAAAAGAAAGCGTTGCGAAGTTTATTTGCTTTTCTCATCGAGTAGCTAACGAATGTTGGCGAACTTTATGACGGAAATTTTCTTCTCGGAAACGCAAACAATTTTATACAACACTTTTCACTTCGCATCCATTTTATGCATGACTAATTTTTTGATAAATTTGATTATATAACTGTTAGCTCTACATCTCTGCACAAAATTTATTAATTTTTTTATTTCTCGAAATAAATACGTTAAATATCTGAAAGTTTCACTAGTCGAGCTATCAGACGACCTCGATAAATAATATTTTCTGTTTTTGAACTTTGTAGAATCCGTGCCAATTATTATTTTTATATGTTTCATTGTCATAGAAATATTCACTGATGCATAAAGGAAACTGAACTGGAAAAAGAGATTTAATCTTCTTCAACTTGTATTTTTGGAAAACATGTTTAAACACGTTCGCGAAAACATCTCATTGTCAAAGAGAATAATCGTATTGAATAATTGTGTAAAACATTTCTGTAACAATCTGAACGCGATTGTTTTGTATTTGAATTATTATTAAAATAATTAAAAGTTGTAAAAAAATATTTTAATAGTTACACACACATTGAGCACTTCTCTCTTTATCCTATGTTTTAAAAAAGTCCCGCTTCTAAAAAAAGAATGAATTTGAATCAATGAAATTGAGAGAAATTGTTCCTACACGAGTGGGACATGTTTGCTTACGTTCGGTTGATTTGTCTTCAATATCTGTCGAAAAAGCATATGTCTTATAGATTTATTTCAGACAAGTCTGTATCAAGCGCGCGAAAGCGTGAGATCACAGCTGATTTTCAGGCAGAAGACATTCTCGGGGATAAACGTGCCGAGGACTTTATTAGGACGCCAGACAAAAGGGGGTTGTACCCGCTTTAGTATTCTTCGCGGGGCTAAGAGAAATCTGGACTAATTAAAGCAAAACGTGCGCACCGACGAACGGTTTAATTGTACTTTTCTTCTTTCTGCCAGCTGCCGCATACCTGCCTGCCGAGGCGAAGTCGGTCCCATATTAGCACAGATTCTTTGAGGAATACATATGAGTACGGCAGCACCTCAATAATTTTACTTTTTAACACGTGATATACTGATAAGCACTGTCCGTTTCATAAAGCACCATTTATTTCATTCTACTTGATAAATTACAGCTAATCTAGTATTTTCTCTCAAAATTGCCTGCACTTATTCTCGATTCGGATAAAAAGAAATTTTGATTAATGTCACATAATTGATAAAAGAATTTATTGCATTGTAAAATAATTACGTCTTATGCAATATAAGATAAATTAATCTGAATATTTCTGATAAGATTTATAAATAAAGAGATTAAATTCGATATGATATAGTAGAATATTTTTTAAACAGGTAGTATCGTGCCATATTGTTCTAATTTGAATTGCAAAAATAGTTAATTGAGTTCTGATTACGTAATGACGTTTACTTATGATTGCGCGAGTATAGATGTGTTTTTCAGATTTTCAAAAGGAAAATGCTACTGCAACGTGGAAATAGTCTGCATTAATGCCTTCTTTCTGAATATTTTTGTGGCTCTTAAGAAGTTTTGAGTCTTCGTTAAGTAACTCATTTGCTTTGCGAACTATTTCTTTGCTCACTCTTCAGAATTCTGCATCGTCTCGCGAGTTTTCGCCGAGGCAAATATATTTTTTCTCGATTCTTTTCGCTGCACGGTATTCACCGAGCTCTCCTTCGCATAACTAAACTATTTTACTCAGTGCAAACGCCCTTCCTTCCGGCGGCTCTCCATTTATAACACAGCACGTGTTCTTAAATGAGATTTTCATCTTGCGTGCGCAATATGCTGTAGTTAGAAATCAGTACTTTACAAGAAAAAAATGTTACAAGAACAATAAGAGAATTACCTTAATATTTATTTCAAGACATGGATGCAAAATTTTTTTCCATTATTTAATTATTTTCCATTAATTAATTCCATTGAAATTTTTCTATCGTCTATTTCTATCTACATTTCATTTGCTTCATTTTCTGTTCTAGTTTGTCAAATAAATTTATACACGTTTTTGCAAATATTACCGTTGTGATAACGTTGTCCAGTTAAGCGGCTTATTATTTTGAAAAAATGTTATTTGCAAAGAACGAGGTTTTTTCGTTCGCACAAATACCGATGGCACCGGGATATATATTAGTGTCCTTTCTAGCATAAATGTAAAGCCGATTTGTCGTGATTGGTACCAAAATGAAATTTTCAAGGGGCTATGATACGGGGAGGAGAAAATACTGTTCTAAACTTTCATCGGCTTTTGCCATACATCCTTTCATCGTCGAAGTACCCTTTCCGGTACTATTACGATGATCGGCTTAACACCGACCGCACCATTCCGATGTAAGACCGGTAATTAAATGGGAAATGTAAGAAAAAGTTCGGTACTGCGGGGCAATGAGTACCGGTGCGAATTAAATTACGAGTCAAGTTGAAAGTACAGTCATATATTAATATTTTCTTGGGAGGAGAAAATGAAGTTAAGAGTTTAATATCTTCTTCTGTTCTCATTCATCCGGCTTTAATAACGAATAGCACGAAATATAATACGAAATATAATCGGTCTTATATAACTCGCGTAGAATTTATTCTAATTGGTATGCGCGACCGTAAAATGTGCAGTTTTAACATTAATGAAGTTTGATATAATAATATGGAATTTATGCGTTTCACATAGTATTCTCTAATTATGAAAAAAATACAATTTCCACGATTTTATTACACATAATTCCGATATACCATATCTCTGACGTTATCATTTTATTGTAACGCATGTAAATTTTACAATTACAAATATATAAATCTTGTTTATCTTTAGCAGAATTTGATACTCATATCCTAAACTAAAATGTATACCTCTACCAGAACGTGGTTAAGTTCGAACTTCGACGATCCCTGATCATTCGACGGTGAACAATTACACGGGCATTTGGTACGGCACGTTGCACGCCCACGCGACAATAGCTTCCTAATGCTCTTAATACGTGCCATAATTTTGGGCACGATATTCGTGGGTGTACATTTCGTAGCGTAGCATTGTGGCAACGTTTCAGCATAATTGGTCCGGCCACGCGGACGAGATTTGCCCCACGGTGTTTTCTCGCTCTCCCATGGGATTCGCCACTCGGCGATTATATTATAGTGTTAAAGCGTTAGTGCACACGCGTAAACATGTTGCGTAATGAGCCGGTTGCATTCGCAGACACGAACAGCATGGCTACCCGCATCATCTGCTTTTCTCCTTTTTTTCGTGCGATTCACATCGCAAAAGCGAGTTTGTCGCATGATTTCCGCGCCAAAATCACAATTAGTTACAATTTATATTTTATTGTCCCAGCCCGATAGAAAATAAAAAAATATATATAAACGGCATACGCAGTATGTTGATACACGATAGTAAAATAGATATAAAGATGAGATTTATAAGAAATTAATATCTAAATTTGATTTAGTTAATAAATTATCTTTTTAATAATTTATTTAATCATTAATTAATCATTATTATAGATTGATTAAAAATAAATAAAAGTTTTGGTCATTACATCGGTTGAAGGAAGTAACTTTGCAATAATAAAGATCACAAAATAGAAGATAGAAATATTTTATTAATTTTTATTTTATACACAAGTCTCAGTTTTTATAAGATTATATTCGCGCAATGTTTCACGGATTTGTTATTTTTTGTTAAGAGTATTATATGCTCGGATTTTTATGGCTTACATGTATGCTTTTTGAAGAAAACTCCCGTGCTTTCAGCCCGTCGATTTTCCATCGTGAAAAATATTTTTCACTCTTGTCATACAAATATCTAGTATACTTCTGTCATCAGATATAGCCATAACACGTGATGCCGGGATATGTAAGGGAAATTTCACTGCGTTGTCCGTTTGTATTTTTTATTTATTTACTGTTTTCATCGTGAATGCAATGTCAAAAGAATGTGGCAGTCGTATCACATAGAATATTTTGAAGAAATTTATCACATTTGAATTAAATATTTGCACAAATACATATATTTTTAATAAATTAATGATTGAATTTGAATAAATTAATTGAATAAAATCGATTTGGATAAGAAGAAGTAAGAGAAGTAAGTCGAATCATGAAAGCTTCGATCGAAAAAATAGAAAAAAAATCAGACAATGTTGTTACGTTTATACAATAAGACTTACTTTAACTTTTTAAATGTTTCGATGCTTCAGGTATTTTCCCTTTATTTAAAATCACTTGCGTACCGCAGTCTAACGAGTGCGTTCTGAAACCACTGTATGACATTGTACAACGTGTCTGTTTTTTTTCTCCTTTAACCACACGAATGCGTAATGGCTTTCGCTGTTATCCCAGCTCTACCATTCGGCACTCGTGCAGTTAACGCGATATTCCCCGAAAAAATATTTCGTCTGGTGAAATATTTGGCCGACCGACGTCTCTCTACGTAACCGCAACTGTACTCTTCTTGCGAACGTTCGCCGTGAGTTTTCTATCGTTGCGCGTAAATGGGTTTCAGGTTGCAAAGCAGGAGAAATAGTAGCGAGATCGAGACAGAAGATGTTGCAAAGTGGAATGAGAAAGATAGACTAGATAAAACTCGAAAAGGGTTGAGAAGGGAGATACCGCGCAACACGGCGTGTTTGTATATCAGTACGCGTGTGTACGTGCAGCTACCCTCTGGGAACGTATACCGAATTACTGCAGTGCGCAGTATTTATTCGTTTTAATTTTATTTCATCCCTCTCGCGTGCGTTAATCACGATTAAATAGCGTGGCCCCTCTTTTTGTCTCTCTTTTTCTCTCTATCTCTTTGGCAATGGTCGGAAAAAAATATTTCAAATTTTATGAACCGTTTCCGAGTAATTGCGGATTGAGGCAGTCCTCCTTGTTAAAAAAGATCGAGGGGTTTGGAGTGTTTCCGTTCTAGAGAGGTCTCGAGATAGAACGCTCCGTAGACGACGCGACGGGCACCACTCTGTGTGCAGTAGATTCTCGTTTATTATTTTTAACGCACAGCTTTTCACGATGCTTGCGCGGTGAAATGAAAAAAAACTTCAAAAAGCTAGTGATGTTAAGGATGGTAGTTTTGATATATGGCTCGCTTGTCTCTGAAAAGTGGTGAACTGCATGCCCAAAAGGGGCGCAATATTTTTCGGATAAATGAAAGTATAAGATATTTTATAAAGTATATCCAACAATCCTGAAAAATTTTTTTAAATAAATTCTCTTCTTGCTTACGCAAATTACAAAAACTCCTATGAAACTTTCGAGAGGTGCATACTGTGCAGAATTGCAGCTGTGTAACACGTACGAAATACTCGTATATTACTAGATTAGAAATATATGAAAAATATATTGGTGCTAGAGATATCAAGAGGCAATAAAATGAGCGTTGACTGTGTTTCAAATCCGACGAATATGCGGCATGCAATTCAAATAATCCTGAGGTTGTAAAAATTAAAAATTATTATTCAGCACAACAATAAGAACCTCTCTGACGTATAGACCTGCTAAGTTTGAAATGTATTTGGAAATGAGTATTGTTTGAGATAGACATCTAAATTTTTCTAAATAATCGATATTCGATTATTATTGTCATTTACTAAGGAATTTTGGAAATTCCACGACGGAACCTTCGCGCGTATTCCGCGCGAGTTTATACATGGTGCACATCCCGCCCGCCGCGTAGTTTCCTTGCCGGGAAATTCCTTTCGGACAATAAACCGTAGATCATGACAAATAGCCGAGACGCAGTGGGCGGTGCCGGGTAGCATCAAGCGGGTTAATTTTTAACCCCCCCTCGTAACCAAGAGATTTATCGCGCCAGCCTTTGTTAAGCCAACGTTCTATGCATATATGTATATGTATGTATATGTGTGTGTGTGTGTGTGTGTGTGTGTGTGTGTATGTGTGTGTGTGTGTGTGTGTGTGTGTGTTGCTCTGTACGCGGCCACGCTTTGAATATGCGTTTGCGCGTGCAATGCGCGCGCGCGTCTGTAAAAAGAGAGAAAAAAAAGTTTAGTCCAGACCGGGGCTTATACGCAACGATATCATCGGAAAAATTGGCTGATCGATGTTTTTGCCATCGTAGAATAATATCTCTCACTCTCCGAGAAGTTATATTGTCGTTGCAACTCAATTTCTCTCTCTCTCTCTCTTTCTCTCTCTCTCTCGTCTATTTTTTTCCGCATCGACAATAGAGCGGTATTCCTCCTGAGGTATTTCGGGCAGTGGTTCTGAATGAAATAGAAAAGTTTGAATTGGCCACTAAACCGAATGCCTGTTAGCGGTCTCATTAAAATTCAACGCGATCGTCGTGGCGCTTCTTGCAAATGCACTTTCCGTTTTACCTACAGATCGCGCACGATCGTACTTATACGCCTTTTCCATGTGGTACCGTGTATATACTGACACAGTTTTGTGTGCATTTATCAGAGCAAGCTGGAGATTCATACACACAGATTAAAGAACAAAGCCGAAAGTATATATCACCTGGTATTCTTCTGCAGTTTGTTTAATTAAAGCGCAACAGTGCCCGAAAGTCGAAAGCGGGACTTTTTCTTCTTTCCTGTCGGATTTACTTTACTTACTTTGCAACTTGTTCGCCTTCGCGAGTTAATGGAACCTGATTACGGTATTTTTAAATACACAACGTTCGTTGAATATCAGCAGATTGCTTCTATGTTGCAGAGTGTTATATTAATATATTAAACATTACATTATCCTTGAATATATAAATATAGTATTTGGCTTATGGGAGAATTGGATCTATGACTATTAAATCCATAAATCGTTATGTTGGAAGGAGAGATAGAAAGAATTAATTTACAAAAATTACGCAATGATGACCACAGTATTTATTGCATTTAAATCTATAGTATGAAAAATTTTTAAACTACCCTGAGAGAAATCGTTTGGTGAGATCAACCAAAGTTTGATTGAATAGTGATCAAGTGAATTTTGTAGTTACTGGTACCAAAAACTCAGTTAACAAAACTTTTTGTAATTTGTTGTATGAAAATAATTATTTGGTTAAGGTTACAAATTGTTTAGTCAAAACAACTATATATTTAGTAATTATAAGTATAAAATTCATTTGATCACTATTCAACCAAACTTTAATTGAATTTTACCCAACATTTCTCTCAACCTTTTCAATGCATAATTATATTTCGGCATCAATGTCTCTTCTGTTCAATATTTTGAAAAGTAATTGTGGGCTATCCTTATGTATAGATCTTGATTATGATCATCGTTCATACATTGTTAGCAAAGCCGCGAGCAAATCTCTTTAATTAGCATCACGGATCGAGAAGTAATGCGTCTTTATATAGCCGCGAACGCGCCGCACGCATTTGTAGCGGTCATTTATCAGCTCCCCTTCCACTCTTCTCGCCGATTTTCGGTCGTTGACAGGCTACGCTCAAAATAGTATGCACCCTTCGTGCTGGAACAATTGCGCGGGGAGCTATCGTTGTAAAAAGGACCGAACAATGGCCGCTTTACAAGCGTCATTCACGTCCTATAAATCATGGCGAACGGCGGGACGTCTTTTTATCCAAAGTCGTGGTAGAAACATTAGATCACTGTTCTCTCGTAAATATGCAGAAAAATGGTGTCAAATTTGACACTTTCTTTGGGAAAAGTAAGAAAATCAGGCGCCATTATGAGTCAAGTAATCAAGTTGTACATGCAGTTTAGTACAATTTGCTTAATTTTTACGTGAGACAATTTACAAATTTAGTATACTTGAGTTGTTGCTTCATTATGATCTCATTGGTCTTTTTATTTACTTTATGTCCGTTTTTTTGCGATTTAAAATTTGAATGAAGGACAATGAATCTGTTAAACTTTTGGTGAAAATATATATGGATACATTTAACTTTTGTTACATGTACTTTTGGATGCGTTAAACTTTTATTATGTATAATGTTTAGGTAGTTGTTCTGATTATTTATCCATTTTACTCAAGTAATATGTGATCGTTACAAGCACTTTTCTTCTCATTGACAATTATTATTCAATTATGGTCGCCAGCTGGTTTATCCATCATAGTCGTAATAATTATCGTTTTAATATAGTTCTCTCTATTTGTGAAGTTCAACTCTCGCATTGAAAACTAATTATAGCGAATCTTCCATTTCGCATTCGTACGGTCTGCGGTTCGTTGTGTATAAATAACAACGAGAACTCCTTCCTCTGTGCACTCCCGGGAGTAATTTCCCCTAATTAGAACAAAATTACTAATTACGTTTCGTGCAACATGCAATTAATTTTCGGTGGGATATTTGCGAGAAGAGGGAGATATATGTACAACTTCCCATTTCTTCTTCCCGAGTTAGCGGCGCCGGAAAGGGAGGCGGAATCTCGCTACGAGCAAGATGTATGAGCTCCAAGTGCAAGCAGCCAATCTCTGTCGGATCTTGCTCTTTCTCTTTACCCACCATCACGTTTTTTTTCGAGCGATTTCTCCGGAAACTGGTGTGTCAGAAAGTACGCCGAGACGTACATTGGTACATTTTCGAAGAGGCAGTGTGACTGCTGCTCTTAATTATACGCATCACTGCGTTTATTTAAGTTGAATTTTATCGTAATCGCAACAGACATTTTATCCATCCGTCTTTTCTCCCATTGATTTCTTGCTGCTACGAATATTATTTATCAGTTACATTTAATATAAACATTTGATCATTATCCAAGAAAAATCAGTTAATTTGTAAAATCGTTTATGTTTTTATAAAGATGTGTTTGACATAACTATTTTATTATTCTTGCTAATTTATATAAATTGATAACAATTAGAATAAAATAGTCATTCACATTTTAACATAATTTTAATATGTTATTATGTTTATCAATTATATTAAAAAAATTTATATGTAATATAATCTTATATAATTATATGTAATAATGGATAATAAGATAATGTGTTTCCATGTAAATCTCCATATTTCAATTTTACTTAATTGAAATGGAAGTTTTGCTGATTAGAGGACAACCCTTTTATAAATTTTACTCTGTGCTGTCTCTTTCTGTGTAGTTGGCTCTTCCTATATTTTATATTACCCCCGTTGCAAGATCTCTTTTCTTATGCTTTATTCTATACTACTTGCCGCTACTCAGCGGTACTTTATTTACCGTGAAATTCGTCACAACGAAGCATAAGAGAGTCGCATAGTTTCACATTTTACTCGACGACGATTTGCTTTCTTACCGTCATTTTTATGGAAGGCGTCCCAAGAACCTTCTCTCTTCCAAAGATATAAAAAAAGAGTTACAATTTATCTTCCCTAACTTTTTTAAATTTAACCACGATATTATTAATCTTTTTGTGTTTTAAAAAAGAAAATCTCATCTTAAGATACCTATATTAAGATTTTTATGAATTTTAAAGAGGGAAATATGTAACCTTAAGACTTATATTAAGATTTTTATGAATTTAAAGTTCAAATATGTATTAATAATTTTCGTGCAATTTCTGTTTAAATGTACTTTTATAAAAAGATGCTATGAAAGATTGTGAAAATAAACTCTCAAGTCTGTTTAAAGGCAGATATTTAAGACGCTAATTTGTATCTTATATATTCATTGCTGGATGCTTGCAGATTTACAATTTGCATGCAACACAAAGACATGCATTTAGCTACTCTTTTTATAAATTTTTTACAATTTCGTTATAAAACCTGCACGTATAATCGCGGCTGTGATAGCAAAAACAATAAAATAATGTTGAAATAATACAATGTAATCTTCTCTTTAAATAGGAGAAATAAAAATGTATTAAAAATGTTTATAGCTATTTCGCGAAAGCCAGCCATTGAAATTCTTTATAGATTCTCTTGGGGAAAGCCAACAATAATTAGGCGCAATTAAACAAAGTGCGTTAATTATACCGCTTTATTGGACGCATATTATTCAGGAAGAGTAAGCCTCTCACGAGATTTCTAGTTTTATATGAACCTTCATAAATCACATCGATCTTGATCTAATGAAGAAGCGCGTAGCTTTGCATTTCACGCGACAACGATTTATTTTCCTTCCTAGCATTATGTACGAGAATGATTTTACGAGAGCATGCTATAACGATGCGGATAATCATATTATTCGTGGTTTCTACTTTTTCCTTAATGTATTTATGGTACAGTATTTACTTTCTTCAATTTGTTACGCGCACACGGATTGATTGATGCAAAACTATTCAACTTTTCTGAAGTTCTAATCATCTAATCACTGTTATTGCTCGTTACTGATTTTCCGTTTACTGATGGAAATGATGATCAACGTAGTAAATTTCTAGATGTCTCGGTTCATCATTTCTTTAACTGGTTTTTTAAGTTGAAGTGAAAATATCTTCAAGGAAAATAAAGATTTATTTAGTTTCAAGAAATAACGTTATTAGCTTTTTTTCAAGTAAATAAATTATTTGCTTAAGTTATTTGTTTAATTTAAACAAATAATTTTTAAATTCAAAGAAAGTGTTGACAGAAATGTAAAAAATAATTTTGTTGTTTTGGTTTTGAAAGTATTATATATTTCTTTCGTTTCAAAAAAAGATTTGTGTTGCACAACCAAACTACTTCATTAATTCTAATAAAAAGAACAACTAAAACATTTCTCTAAACCAAAGAAATTTTTATTTAACCATATAGAAAAATGCACAAATTTCTTTCAAACAAATTTTTTTTGACTGAAAGAAATTTTTTTTGAATGTATGAATAATATATTAACTCTTCTTCTCAATTTATTTCAACATACCTATTACGGGTTAAATGTTAGATATGTGTTCCGCAACAGCAACCTTTCTTTTTTGTGACTCTAGCGTCCATTCATTATAAATTCCCTCTGGAATTTCTTTCTAAATCATAAGTGGACTTTACAAAAAATTTGACTCCACTCATCCTCAAATTTCGACATACACCTTATAATATAAATATTGAGCAATTGTAGATGATCTCTTTTTGTTTGATCAAGCTCGTTTCATAGATATAGCAGCAGACCGAATAGCTAATCGAACTGTAAAAAGGATACCGCTTTGATCAATCCATTTCGACGTGGGGCTTTTCGAGTCTGTAGGTGTTGCGGTTCGCTTTCTTTCTCTCTCTCTCTCTCTCTCTCTCTCTCTCTCTCTCTGTGTACAGCTTGATGGCTCTATGAATATTCTATCCGCATGCTTTCGCGATCGTGATTGCGCAACTGCGACATTGCGGCGCGATAGCAATGTGACGGCGTGAAAGGGGCTTAAGATTTGAGTCGACGAAGTATCACTTTCGTTCTCGGTTCCGGTTCAGGGTCGCGGACGACCCACTTCAGGGTCACGACGGAGCGCCTGGAGAAGCTTCAGGGTTCCGCACGCGCGTGTCATGCGAGACTCACACATATGCACGCACAAACATTTACGTAGCACGCATAAGCATACGTGAAACGAGAGATCTGGCCACGGACGATGATACGGCATTCACTTGCGTGAAATTCAATTGAGAGCAATCAAGGCGGAATGGGAACGAGCGGTGCGATAGCCATTAAAATCATCGACGGTCTATCTAGGTGTTCTAAATAAGGAGATTGATAGAAAGTAAAGATTATTTGCCTGATTGTACCGTATTAACTGTCTCGCAAAAAAAGTAGCATGCGACCAAATAATATTCACGATGGAATTCCATTAACGCCGCTGTAAGATTAAAAGAAATGAATGCGCAGGAAAGTCTTTGACCTTATTTTTGCTTCTTGCGTGCTAAGTGTCGTACAAGTCATGCATTTACATTGCGACAAATTGAATTTTATTTACTGTAATAAGAAATTAAAGTCTTTTAAAGTTGTATATTTTTTACAAAAATATTTCATCATTTTTAGCCCCCAAGAACGATTAGTTTGAGTAATGAAAACGTGTATTTGGCTCAATGAGTATGACCCCGTTTTTAGATCGCAAACAGGAACTTTTTTTGGAAAAATGAGCTATATAAAAACAATTGTTTGGTTAAGACTATAGATTGTTTCGTCAAAACAGCTACATATTTACTAATTGTAACTATAAAATTCATTTGATCATTATTTAACTAAATGTTTGGTCTGTTTTACAAAATATTTCTCTCAGTGTAAAAACGGGCTAAAACGGTCTATATGAGATGTACAAGCGGTGAATTATTATAAAGAATGATAGAAAGGTTATACAAAACTTATAAGATTGGACCTTTTCATGCTTATTCAAGACATGGAGTTTAAATCCATCCCCGTTGTTCTTTTTTGATCTGCGATAGATACAAGCGTGCCTTTTACTATAGAATATTTCTAAAAGGAAAGAGCCTGGCACTATCTCGATCTCCAACGCGATACGATGGTTTGATGCAACGTCTGTGCTACCTTTATTTAGAATTCTCTACGGTTGCTACGTGTGCTCGCATTTGTTCGAGATTCTTGAATTTCAAGAAATTGAAGACAGCTCGTTCCGCTTGCCTATTGAACCCGTAAGATTGCGCGGAATAAAAAGAGTATCCAGGGAGATCTTTTGAATGCACACATACAAAAGTATAAAGCGCGACAAGCTCCGATGACTTTTCCGATCGAATAGTTTGAATAAAAGGAACACAATTGACAACAATGTGCTAACGAATGTATAAATAATTGTATGATATCGCTGTTTAATTACATGGAATTAATATATTAGTGTAAAAATGTTAAATTAATCAGTTCCAAGCATTTGTAATTATGCGAAATACGAAATTCTGATGAATACACGTGAAAAGTATTTCGAAAACATTATTCCCGAAATCGAATATAAACCGCGAGAAACAATCGCCCCAAATTGCGAAACAACCTGGACAAATTCGGCGTCATTCTATATTTTCTATTGTTTTATTTTATTACTTTGACATGCCGATGAATGCAATCACGATTTGTTTGTAAAAACATATGTTATGTCGCGCAGACGTGATAAACTATTATAATGAAAATCAGGAGGTGATACATAAAAAGAATTACGGCGATAAATTGTTGATAATTTCGCTGAATTAAATTACGCGCTTTGTAAAAGAATATAATTAAAACTAACAAACGTATAATAATAAAATACCAATAGAATAGCTCATCACAAACTGACAGGAATGTAAATAACAAATTATAACAAGCCCGAGGTCAGTCTCATTAATGAGTTCCGCGTACATGTACTTCTTTCTCCGATGAGTAGCGAACAAACTGAAGTTAGTTTTATCGCGGGTTGTCTCTCGTTATAATATTATTAATCCGCAGTTTGCCGTGCGACTTTAATGTTGTTGGTAGAAAATGAAAACACCAGCGATGTGTTATTTTGAGACTCACCGACTTTTAATGCGACGAGAATAGTTTAAATACGATTCATTTTACTAATAAATTATTCTGTTATAATGAAATTTTTTATTAATTCTGTTATAAAAAATAAAATAAAATTATAGCGTATGAAGTTATGAAATCTATTTAATTTTATATGTACAATACATCTCTATAACGTTATAGTAGATGTGATGACCACTGAAGAATAGGTAAGAGGAACTGAGAGGAGAAAGAAACAGAATTACTTAGAATAATTTAATTTTTCGGAATAAATTTTTATTCTCAAACACTTTCCGTCACGTTACATTAAATATGGAAAGTAAAAAGGAACTCTCTGGCAAGCTTGGCAATTCTACGTTCACGAATAAGTCGCCGGGCAATAGAATTTAAATTGAAAGCGAACGACATTAAAAGGGAAAGATCGTTTTAATGAAGATGACGGGATTTCAACGCGAGACATTTCGCGAAATCGCGCGAAACTGTTCGTATTTTTGCGGGAATTGCCTTGCAGATAAAGCGCGGAAGAAAAGAGCGACGAAAGTTAACCGCTTTTACGTGTAAGAACTGTAATACGAAGGACGGTAAGCCGACCGTGCTCGTTCCTGATAGACACCACGAAGGGATCTTACCCTTCTTAAGCACGTTACGGGACGCATTTCTTTCATTCAAGATGTATAGTTGAGATTGTGTAGCTTCTAAAGTTTACACATTTACGAATTGCAATAGTTTGCGATGACATACAACTTGAATATTGAGTTCTTCTTGTGCACATAATTACATAATATTTTTCTTTCAAATAAAAGAATAATCATTTACGAGATAATTAGCAATATATTAATTCTTTCAATAAATGCACGTATGAGTGAACATCGCTTTGATATATATGCGTTAAATAACGAATGTTTAAAAATTATATTTCGAATCCATTGTTAACAATTTAAATAATCATATTTCCGTTTGAAATGCAGAATTAATTTTTATTAATTTAATACATGTAAAAAGATTGATTGATACAGCAAAGCTATAACTTGTTACGCAAGTTTAACATTTATAAGCAGATTTGATGGTAATTATGTCTGAAAATAATTATAATTTCTCAGTAGTTATAAATATTAAACTTGCGTAGCGAGCTTTGCTACTTCTTTTTTCCATACTCATACTTTCTCAAATTTACAATATTTGATCGCGTTTTCAAACGTTTCGTGAGTAAGTAGAACCGTAATCTAGTTCATGGATTTTATTTGCAGCGAACTGACGTGTGTCATCCTAATAAAAGTTTTATTCCCTTCCGGAATATCTTGTCGGTTTTTCCGTTCCCGCGAAGTCGCGTCGAACATCCGTAATTCACGGTGACTGCGAACGCGAAAGCTTTAATCGCGGTGCCGTGAGTCATTAATTACTCGATCGCGACACGCGATACAATCGATCTCGCGGCTTGTTTCATCGATCGATGGTCCTAGTCACCACCCATCCTCGTTAATTGATTTCGCTCGACGTGTCGCGCGAGCGCGAACGCGAGTGGCCGCCGCGATAATTATCGTGCGCTCGAGTTGCGATGTCACGGCCGTGAGAACCGTGATGGAAAAAGTCGAGAACGATTTTTGCCGCATCGTGTTTTACCGCGTGTGATAAATTTCGATCGTAATACCGTGAGACAGCTAGGGTGCTGCTGTCGACATTGATAGTCATGAAGTACCAATCCTGTTAATATATATAGCGTTTTTTAATTATCAAATAATATTAGCGCTTAGAAAAATATTTATTTGTGACTTCAATACATCTGTTAATAGTAAAGAGTAAAAACTGGAGTAAAAGAAAATAATAAAAAATGGGTTTAAATGAACAAATATTATTAGCAATATTCAAATAGGTAATGAGAAACATTTTTATTATAAATTGTTTGACTACGTTTCAAAATTTTTTATTACGCAGTTTTCAGCAGAAATTTGTTGTGAGAAGCAACTTTTAGAAAATGTAAGTCGAAGTTTAACATTCTTTCACAGTCGGCTGACTGATCCTTCCAATTCACTAAATAGAATTAGTACAACTACCGTGACTTCGTGTACGTTCCCTTTCATTTTCCTCTTCATAGTATTCAGCTTGCCACGTATATTTTTGTATTTTGACTGCCACTTCAATTACATAGTACGATCACGTCTCTCCGTATGAAATACGCGGATCGCTTCCATTTATCTCGCTGTTCGTTATTCTTTGTCAAAGGGAAACATGGAAAAGTTTGTTCTATCACGAACATAAATTGAAAGCCTTACAGGATGAAGCGAATATATCACATTTAATTGTATCAAAGTATCCATAACTTTATATTATTATTTTTCAATGTATATTACGTATTAATTTATATAATAGCTTTAATTTATAGACCATTTTATATCATATCTCTGGTTTTATTTATCTATCTTTCTCTATATATATAAATTCTTTATATTAAAAACTTAAAAAATCGGGAAAATTTATGGTCTTTATAAACAGTTTTTCGGTTGTTTGCTTGTTTCTTATAGATTTGCATGTGACATATCTTCTTACTTTCTCAAATATTAGATAAGCTGTTCGTACAATTATAGACAATCGATCGAGTTTTTGTTTTGGGTAGAAATCTTACATTTAAATAATTTCATCGATAATAGTTTCTCAATAAACAATAATTGCTTTTAAATAGAATCTAACTGTATCGGCATAATTTTTTTTTAAATTCGTCAAAAGAAGATCGATGCAAGAAATTCGTTTCTTGCCTCCGTGGTTAGTCGCAGAACGCAACATCGTTTCTTCTCCAAACGAGTTTCCGCATCTGGAAGCGCCGTTTTAACTCCGGGCAAGCTGACACAATTCCTCACGGTACTCGCCATTGGCTGATCGCTGATGCTGAAATAAAGAGAAATGCTGGAAGCATCCGGCGACCATTTATTGCAACCTACAGTGTTGCACGCCTCGTATATGCTATCGCATCAGTATGCCGTACCAGGAGCGACCGATTTTTGATTACGCGTTACATATGTGATAAGAAAAATATGACATCTAATCTGAGAAGTAGGGTAAAAATACAGCTAGTTAACGCGAGCTACTAAAATTAATATTGACTTTATAACGAAGAAAGAAGCTTTTGCTTCACAAACTTGGTTATATTTTTCAAAATCACCAATTAATAGTTTGAATTCATGAATACTATCAATTAATGCAAGAAAGGTGCTATCTAATATTTTTTGCTTAAAAGAAGGACATTACGACTGACGAAATTAAATAGCTTCAAGATATACCGCCGAAAGCATCTTCTTCTTCTTCAATGTTCCTCGTTTAGGACGCAGCCGCTGTTGCCGGGCGTCGAATGCATAGTGATCGCCTTATTTCGTTATGGTTACCTCATCTCTCGCCATCCTCTTACCTCTTGTTTCCCCACAACTCGCGCAAAAGCAAAAATAAAAGGGGAAGCGAAATTTCTGAAACTCGGTAGAAACGCATGAGCATCGAGCGGCGCCATATGGTGAAGGAAACGTTCGTGTTCTAATACCTGATTTTGTGAATGAAAATACAGTCGCTTCATCGTTCCGGTAGAAATCGACTACCAGTATTTACGTAAGACATGTCTTCACTGTGTACACCTGTCATCAGTCACTGACACTGCATGCAACATGTTATGTCTGACATTGATACATTAATGGTTGAGGCTTAGCACTAAAGCAGTAGCTTCCATCAAATACATGTGATGCATATTTGATATTTGAGCTCCGGCGTTTGATCTGTTTATTGTATCAACACTCGGCCATAAACATTTCGCGAAATTAGTGTCCGTAGCAGATCCTTTCATATAATACTAAAGGGAGAGAGAAGCAAATTAATATAGATTGTTTCTTGCAAATAGTACGTATTTTCTTCGAATAAAAAGTATATATGTCAGAACAACCAAATGCACTTACTCCCATTTCCAGAAAATGAATGCTTGCATTATTTTGCTTTTTTTTTCGAATTCCACGCAAAAGTAACGTAATGCGTACCGATAGCAAGGGAAACGAAATTGAAAATATAAAATCGCGCGGATATTTGTGCGCGCCAAACGCAGTCGATATCTCAAACAAACACTTTGTGGGTGGCGCATAGTCGATATTTCAAATCTCCTGCTGCCGCTTTCTCAAGAACCGAAGATAACTTTTTCTCCCTTAACACAGTTTCCGCTCCGATGCGCATGCAGTGCACCGGGGCACGCGTATGACGCACAATGAACCCTTTGTACGGCTCGCTTGGGCGTGCTGAAATTTCATTTTGACTTTTTTGCTTCTGTATTCTTGGCATCGGGGCTCGGTGAAGCGAAGCCACGGGCGCACGGGCGCGTAAAATATGACAAAGCGCGAGCGAGCGAGCTACTCCTTCATTCATGGCCGACGAAGCAAGAGAAGTCGCACTGCCATCGTTGCACGGGAAAATCAAATCGAATCGATTTCATTGACGAGACACAATACTTGGCGTGTAGTATTACATACCTACGCGATACGAACACGGGATAAAACGGGCTTTCTCCTTACCTCCGCGGATGGAGCCCCGGGTTATATCCTCACGCTCGTTTTTCTCATCCCTTTTTTCTCTTGTCTTCGACAACGTAGATGAGTAATGGTTTCTCGATCGATAACCAGGAATAAGACGTACTTCTCTTGTAAGATAACAGCCGCGGGAGCTCGTCTGAAGTACAGAGATCTGAACGTAATTCCAACTCTTAAGTGACTTTATACTATAACACGACGCTAAGACGACCTCGTTGAAAACTATCCAGCATCTCTGCGCGTTATTGGATGGAAGTAACGACTTTTTAACTCAGACATGTGTGCACGCTGTACGTGATATAGTTTATCTGTATTTCGCAATTATTGTTGCACGTTGAAATTGCAGTAAATTGGTATCGGCTCACAAGTATTGCTTCTCTTATAATTGATCTTTCGAACGTCGATTAACACAAATATTTTTTAAATGTCTCTTTTTTTTTTTTAGTGAAATTGCTAAAGGAACAAAATCGACTAAAACAACAAATTAGCGATTAAAAAAGCATGCAATGCCTGTATACTTTTTATTCGGCTATTTACCAGACGCCTTGCGCATGATATGATATTACATGCGTTGTACAAATGAATAACACACAATATAGACGTTTAATTATCACAGTTTATCATACCAATCATAAAATAATTATGCAGCTACATATAACTCAGTGGCAGATTTGCCAATGGCAATCCTGGCGATGGTTAACCACCAAACATCGTACAGTATTCTCGATTCTGGTTTTGCAGCCCTATTACTGTACCGTTATCGGGAAGGGGGCCCTTTAAACTTCGTAAATGGACGTGAGCTAACGTGCAAACGACGTGCGTGTGCAGTCGGTTTACAACCGGTTGATCCCCCTAGCCGTAAATTTATTTGATACACGCGATACGCTACGATGCATTGACAGAGACGTATTTTGTCTACACCGCGTTTCAGAGTAATTTGAGTTATCATTTGAATTTTAGCATTCCATATTTATTTAAAAGATAAAACTGTTTAATTTACGCAATCAAATAATATTTTAGAGAGAGAAATAGAACAGAATGATATCGATTATAATGAAATAAAATAAAATCTGTTTTGATAATTACACAGTGACACAGAAAGATTGGTAATTTGTGTCATAACTTCTATTTATTTAGACAAAAAAATCTCCATATGATTGAATATTCATGACAAATTTCTCACAACGCGGAAATTCGAGTTTTTTTTTGTAGAAAAAAACATTTCCGATAAATCGTTTCCAGAAATATCGTGTAGGAACGGCGATGGCCTTTTCAATTCTCTTCTCAATTTCCCTCCACTATTGTTTGTGGTTTCCGCGTTATTTCCGTTAAGCGTACGACTACGTAGACGTCATCGTCGTTCGTTTCCGGTGAAATAAAATCGTCCATAGTGCGACACCGAGGTCCCGTGGCTCTCGATGTTCGATGAGCCATTTCGCCGGCCAAATATAACCCGGTCAATTCACGAATGACATAGAAAAATCTTCCCGGGCTAGTAAGAATCATCAGGGATGGGAAGGCATCGAAGATGCGCTCGTGGTTTCGTCATGCGGTAGCGGGGTCCGAGGGTCGAGAGGGGGTTGAATCTCTTTCGCGTGGTGCGGCTTATTGAATGCGATATTGGATTTTTGCTGGCATTACGACCCTCCAGCTGATACCCGACCGCGGAACGACGAGGGAAATTTAAAACTCGTCATGCCTCGACTACCTTACACTACCTTACACTCGCTCTTCCTTTATTCCGAATGGACTTGGAGTAGAAAGACCTTTTCACTCGGCCTCCCTCTATTTCGGAATGTCGATTTAGATGAAGATCCTCTAGAAAACAATTCTTTCTTGATCTGTTTACATTACTGTATTACAAGAGAAATAATTGATATTGCACTCAGAAAAAAAATTCATAGTGGTAGCATCTATAAAAGTGACAACTACACAAGTTTTATATTTTGTATAAGAAGTTGTAATTGCAATAACTATAAAAGAGTTTGTATCACCGCAGTAACAATATTTGTGCAATTATTAGTTTATAGTAAAAAATCATTTATGTGCTAGTAATGAGAAATTCTAAGTTTAAATCTTAGTCGGTTCAAATTTTTCGTCATCTATATTTGTATTACTATAGTTTATCCAACAATTTCTTACAAATGGTCAATATTACTGTATTTTCTTAATTTATATAACTTATTATTTTTATTACAAATTTTTAATACATAGTTGAAGTGCTATTTGTTCACAAATTTATAGCTGCTGGCATGATTTTTTTCTTTGAGTGAAATTTCAAACTATTATAGTTGTATATTCTCTCGAATTGATACTCAAATTTTACACAAATGAATTCAGTCTCCGTTGAACAAGCAAATTATATTAATGCAGTGATTTGTTCAAATTACCACGGTTGATAATACATGATCTATGTGTAAATGACCTATCATACGTTAGTTTGTAAATGATTATACGCTTGATAACCACCAACTGATACACGTAGTAGACATAGAACATTGTCAAGTTGACTACCGATGACGAGAGATTGAATGCATAATTGAGCGACACTATCGGTAGATTACCGTTTCAGAGGAGAGATCAACAAAAGCCAACGACGATGAGAATGAAAGAGTGACGAGAAGCGTAAAGTCATGTAACGCGCGCCAAAGTAAAGCTCGCTCTACTATGAAAGCAAAGGAAAAACACGAAAAATATTTGTTAACGGAGTATTCAGCCATCAGTTAAAAATCAGTGCCAAGTGCAGGAACCAACTGAATCGTGATGGAATTTAAGATGTAATTTTGTTTGCAAGTCCATGTGAAACGATTACGCATCCTCGCGATCAAACACGTCTTGATGTTATAAGAAAAAATTATTATAGACATTAGCGCTCTTATTTCACGTATAATCGTAAGAAATTATAATCGAGATGCACTATTATTAGGATCATAATTAATCAATTTACATGTTTTCTGTTTGTTTGTTTCACTTGCAATCTGGAATCTATGATAATGTATATTACATATTTATCACACATTAGTCAGTACTAATTATTATAGATATTGCATGACATAATGATAATGATCAATGAATAATTATTATAATTCTCTCTCTTTTTCTTTTCCCCCTTTCTCTTCTCTCTCTCTCTCTCTCTCTCTCTCTCTCTCTCTCTCTCTATCCGACGTAGACGGCAAGTTCGTTACGCCACTGAGATCCGACTCGAAGTTATCTCTCGGATTTCCTCGGTTTGCTAAGGAGACGGTGGGAGGCATAAGTTTTCCTGGTGATTTTTCATAAGGATTTCATCTCAGCGGAACGGAGCGGCGCAGAATTCTTCTGGGAGGAACGAATCCGGGGGTATGGGCGAGCGATGAGCACCACCAAGGGGTGGAAATTGCGAGGTCGAAGTAGGAACACCGCCGCAATATTGTTCCTGGATCACGTTTTCCACTCGGTACGTGGGGGCGATTGATCATGTCGAGCATTGACGCCAGGTCGGTATTACGTGAGCGCCTCATCTTTCTTCGCTCTCCTTATCTGTCTGTCTCGCTATCTTCGCGTTTTACGTCAACGGGAAGTGTGTGTCGCTCGGCTCTGTCGACAACGCAACCGTTTGTAACTGTAATCTCGAAATAGAAGTTGGGGCAGTGGGAACTCCAAAATATGGTATACACATAACTTTTTACCATCACCCAAGATCAAATAATATTTTTTTATGCAAATTTCGTATACTATAAAAATGTATGAAAATTTTTATCAGAAAGGTAAAACTAGATAAAAATGTGGAAATAAACAGCAACGCATGTATGAATATGTATAGAATTTGTCTGTTGCTGCTTGTTTTTCCAATTTTTTTATGCGCGCGATTTTTTTTTTTTTTTACAACGCTTCGATATCGTACATTATAAAAGTAGATCGATATTATAAGATGTCGGTTTGAGCCTGTCAAGGCTGAACTATTTAGTATTACTATATATAAAGCGACACGTTATGACAGCTATTAGCTTAGACTATCTCGTTGTATCTGTCTGGATAAAACTTTTCATATCCTTTTTATGGAAGACATATTTTTATTACGCTTCATTGTACAAGCGACTCGTGCGACACGGAGAACTCTACTGATGAAAATTCAGAACACGGCAAACCACCTCTGATTTCAGCGCTTGTTAAAGTTTCGAAGATAACCTTCTGTCTTTATTATTGCGCCACCGCGCGCGAGGACGGCTCATTTCCATGTTCCGCGGACGTGAAAAATTTATCGTACTCGTTCGCCAGGACCGTTGGCAGGGAAAAACCGATACGAGATTCGCTTGCGCGGAACGTTCGGGGTTGACTTCAAGTTTTAACGAGATCAGTGGTAAACGCCGCGTGACGGCGATCGGATCAGACAACAGGAATGGAATACGTCGAGCAGAATTAAGCATTCTTTTGTGCGATCTTTTTTTTTATTTTTTCTATGATTGCGATGAATGGATCGCATAAAAATGGCGAATAAAAATGAAGCAAGCGAGACAAGTATAAGCGAAAACATTGTAGTGGAAAGTCACCAATACCGGCATCTCATTTGTTTTTGGATAATATTTCTTAAACAAAAGCTAAAAATAAGACTAAAAAGTACAAACTAGAAAGTGTCTTATCAAATGGTGTAGCATTTTTTATAATACTATTTCGTATTTTGTAATACTTAATGTTTTTGTAATCCAAAAAAAAGAGCTACTATTACTGTCTAAGAAACTGGCATCTTAGACAGTAATAGTAGAATTAAGACAAGGTCTCATAGAGAAAGGATTAACTGTAAAATAAATTGATAAACTAAATAATAAAATATAGTTTTATGTATTAAATAACTCAATTTATAAAATTAAAAAGCCAGAATTGAACCTTCCCACTTTATACTTTTTTTTGGCATCTTATTAGTAGATCTGTTGCGTCCGACGATACTTTTCCTACCTTGAGGTATTAAAGAAAATATAAAAAAAAATCATAAAATATGTATTAACATTGTAATTGAAGATTTCGTAGTTATAATCTATTTTCATAGGGAGATGGACTTCTTTATGCTGCACAGCAATTTTATGTTTCAATTTGTATTACGAGAAAAATATGAAAGAGAAAAATTATATAAACAAAACAATTTTAGGAAGCTACAAACATAAAATAATCTAGTATTATCAATAATATATTCATTATTGTTTCAACTATGTAATTTGCAATAGAAAATCATGCAAATTTTATTTTCATTTTTCTAGAATTTGTTTTTATCACAATTTATATAAAGAAAAGGCTATGTATATGCAAAACTATGAGTTTTTGTTTTTTTAATTATCTAATCAAATCATGTTTTATCAGTATTAATACAGTGCAATGTATAGTTTCCGAGAAATACGGGGGTGCCATTTTAAGAAGGGTTAGCCAGTATTAGCGTCTTTTCTCTATTATTTTATTCACATAAAGTATTATTATTCGACAAATTTGTTTCAATAATTCATTTATATAAAATCACAGCATTTTTGATTGAAATGTAATTTTATTATAAATACGTCAAAATGAATAATCTTGATCTTACTCCCTTTTATCTTTTAGATATTGTAATAATGAGGAAAACAAACATTTCTATAAAATGAAAACGATAAAAAATTATGCACCTAATGCATTTCTAAAGTTGCCACTTTAATAAATAAAACGTAGAAGCATTACTCTACGTTTTATTATGTTTACTCTTTACTATGTTATATTATTTGCGATGTTGTTATTACACAGTTCCGAAAGCGAGCATCGTATAATATCGGTATTTCAATTTGAAGGGGGACAATTCGCTATGTAAACTAATTTGACGCGTTCAATTGCTTACCTTAACTGAAATGCCAACTCGTGGTTCCTCATTTTCCGCGCACGTTGAGTCTTCGAAGCTCAAATATTTGCAGGTGTTTCCGATTGTAAACGAATTAATGATCATTACAGCATCATCATAATATCGGGCTTGTTATAAAAGATGTAGTTGACTAACTCGTCGTTGCGGCCGTTGAAGTTTGATTGTGACAGGCGTAATAGTTTCTCTTGCGTTAGAGCTTTGTGTATGCGCGCACATACTACTGACATATTAATGATGCTTTCGAATATAACGCCAGTTTCAAGCACCTAACTCGCGGGTAGAACATGATCATTATTGCATACTAAACCAGCGAATTGTTGCTCACATTAATCAAATCTTCAGAGTTTTATCATGAAATAAAGTAAAAGTAATTTAGAAAGTAATAAATAGTAAATTTATTGCTTACATATTTACTTGATTTTATCATAAAATATTTTCGTCGAATAAGTATTATTTTAATAAAAGAGCACTTTATTAAAATAAATATTTCAATGCTTTTACTTTTAAATTTGTTTTTAAGTCGAGTATTATTACACTGCTATTATAATTTTCTACTTTTCTGTAACATTATAATGTAGCATGACTGCTATATTCTTTTTCTCTCTTTTATGAATGAATAACTACACGTTCGTGACGTGTCTATCCATAAAGTAACACGATAGCATGACGAGAAGATGTTGACAGTAATACGTGTGATCGTAAGAATAATTAATGACTATACTCGCATTACAAGTGGATGTAGATAACGCAACTGTCAAAGATTATACTTGTAGTTCAATACGCGATATATTAATTATTACCTAATATCTTTGCTATTAATAACGAATCTGCTATTTCTTAATATTAAAATAACAATAAAAGAAGATATATAAAAAAAACATTATACATTTATGGCAATAACAAAGAACACTTCTTAGAAGAAATTATAATTGTGAAATTAACGTTAACGCGACAGCATTAATTAAATTACTAGCAATTGTAATAGATAAAATATAGTGTAGGGTTAGTAGTGGTAATAGTTAGGAATGAGGGCAGCTTTACACTCTGTAAGATGAAAGACGTGTGTTCGGCTTTAAGCGCACTTTACAAGCTCGACTCTGTTAATCAGTTAAGTACACAACCTGGCTCGTGTTCTTCGTTAGAGGTCTGTGAAACGTGTTTACTTGCGCACGAGCTGAATTGCGCATGTAACAGACGAGTAAATAGTATTGAATGAGAATACCTATTAACAACATATGAAGTTTTGTTCGACATATGTTAATTGACAAATTCTCACTAATGAGGAAAATGTAGCAAAACGCAAATTAAACGGTAATTAAGTATTATATAAATATTTTAAAGCTGAAAGTGAAAATAAAGTTAAAACATTGAAAAAAATGAAGAAATATACATATAATTATTAGTATAATTGTTAAATAAATATTACATTTCAAAGTTAAAATACATAAGTGTAACAAGACTTCAAATTTAATTAAAATTTTTTTAGTTATATTTTAATTTCTTCGTCCAATTCATTAAACCGCAGATCTCATTTTTTTCAAGAAAAGTACAGTAATTCCGGAGTTTTTTATTATTCAAAATTTTAACAAACTGTCAGGGACAGGCAAACGGTATTTTTACCTGCGTTTGACTATGCTGTCATAGTTTGATAGACCTCACAAAGAGGAAAAAAGAATTTGATTTTATCACTTGTTGGGTTCTTATAATATTTTTATGATTTCTCTGATCACGTTTTTATCATTCTTTTCACTATCTCTGAGAAAAGATTAAGATATATAAAAATTTCGATTTATTTTCCTTCGAGTATAGTCACGATATTATTAATAAACAGAAAAAAATCGGAATTTTTTAATTATATTTCTCAATAACAAACTTATTGTTAGTTAAAAATATGTTATTTATCCAGATTTATCAAAGAGTTTGTCTTCAAACATTTGGCGGTAGATTTGAAAGTTCTTGTGTATATTCTCGTGTTACAATATGCAGAGAAATACTTTTTTCTTAATTCAGCTACGACTTTATCTTCGACTAAATAGATACAAACGTTAACGAAACTCTAGATTCTCGAAATTCAACCTCGTTTCTTATATCAGGATTGTAATTTTGCCGCTATCTACTGTCCACGCGCTGCTCGCTCGAGATGTGTGCCGAGCGATACATTTGCATGCATCCGCGCGTCTGTTCCGCCTCTTCGCCACCGGGGAAGAACGCGAGAACTGCTGAATATATTTAGATACGACGCAGTCATACGAAACGCGACGAGTGCTTCCAATAGCCTCGTTTGTCACTCTCGTTATATAGCTTCGGAAGAGCGAGAAATCGGCTGTTGGAATGCGTACGATAGAGACGCATCATTTATCAGTACGCACGAATGCTTCTGAGACTTGACATATCTTCCGCAAAAAATATAGACTATACATATATTAATTATTATGACATTTATAATTATGACTTTTTTGTTATCGAAATTATGCAAATTGAAGAAACAAAGTAAACGCAGTTAGGGAAGGTTTATTAATATTAAAATGTTAACATATATGTAGTTGCAATATTATAAATTTGGTTCCATTTTTATATTGATACAAATATTTTTTTTTTACATTTATAAACAAACAACGATTTATCGTTTTTATGAAAATAAAATTGGAATAAAATATCTATAAACAGGTCTCGGTCTCCCTCGAGCCTCCTGTTTACGTGACTAGTCTATTTTTCTCGAAAGTCGCGCTCGCAATAAAGTAATCGGCAAGTCGTTCCCCTTTCTCATTGTTATCAAACTTTCAGTAAGTACTTCAGTCCCATCGTGTAGACATGGATGTGAGGTCGGAATATCTACGTGATATTCCGTGATTTCGCGGTTTTTTACCCTTAAATGAATACCGCGTCTGAAGAAGTGTCGAATTGAATAAAGCGCTCCGCGTGTCTTTTAGTTCGCGATTGTCTTATAAAATTCATAAATAGCTGTACGATAATCCAACATAATTCATCCATAATTAATATTCTTGTATATGCACTATATGCCTCTCGAATGAAGTGCAAGTGCTTAATAAGATCATTCAAGTGATAGTGATAGGGCAATAGTGTGAAATAAATAAAGAGCAATAAAAATTAACACTAAGGATATAAGCAAGCTTTCTAAATCGGAATTAATGTATTATACATTTCACTGAAAAACAGTAAACTGACTTTAGTGCTACACTCGAAACTATATCGACCAATGCATTGTCTTTCAGTGAAAATGCACTGATTTTGGTTAGTGAGAATACCTTTCTCTTATTCACTGAAAAACAGTGAGTAATCATTGATGATGACAGTTATAAGTATAACACTACAAATCAGTAAGATTCTACTGATTCATATTTAGAGTGAAGGTACATATTACAAGAACAGAAAGAAGGAAATTGATATCCGGAAGCAGAGAGGAATACGGCAATGGCTTATCACTACTATCGATAGCCACGCTGGCTACCGGTCCGACATGGTTTCTTAGCGATTCGTCATGCCTGACGTTTCACCGGTCCGTGTAATTATTTGCTTTGCCCCGCGGGCTCTCGAGTCGGGCACGCGACCGTGCTCAGGTGAATTCAAACTTGCACATATCTTGGAGCTACGTGGAGGCCTGTGAAGGCATCTCCCTGTTACTCGGGCACTTGGCGAAACTGCGCATGCAAATTATATCAGAATGTATCCTTCGCCGTGGGCGTTTATTTCTGGTATGAAACGGAAGCGTTTTATTTTCGAGATGATATTGTGTAACTGTTGCCGTTCGTCTCTTGGCAGCGAGCACGTGGCATTCCCTTTTTGTCGTTAACTGAAACTGCATGAACGTGGAATCCTCGCGAGGCACGTGAAGCCTTCCGGGCGTGGTTTAACCTGCGTTTCCTTATCAAGATCAGGAACGTAATCGGGAACGGTGGATGTGCTCGCAGCCACTCGCGTAGAGTGCATCGAGATCCTGATCACGCGCGCGTTTCTTGGCTTATGAAATGAGTTTCGCGATCTCGTTAACTTCTTTCAACGTTATGCTGCTAACCTTTGCTTGCTCACACAGACTTACGCAGACTTCATATTTCATGCATCGATTGAATTTCGCTATCGCTCGAATCTATTCGACTGTATACTCAATTACGTGTATATTGGATGTTTAATCAAAAATACCCGAGTCACGTCTGTTGAACTAATTTTAGCACGCAGGTAGCGAGAAATAGCTTGCTGTTAAATACGTTTAAAAATGTTACATATCGATTTGCAGCAGTCCCTCTCTTTACGTTCTGTGATTGACCTATTTGTTTTCGCCTTTTTTCGACGCGTGTTCGCGAGACTGTACTTAATCGCGCTTAATGCAATTCTAAAGAGGGGTGATTAAATGAGGTCATTGTAACTTGAAATTGTCGAGGTCTCGGGGTAGTGGATTTTCTCTCTTGTAAAACCGATAACTCGGTTGGAATCAATAGGTTTCCTTGCGGACGTTCGACAACATGTTTCTAATGGAGTTTAGTCCTCAAATACAAAAAAACAAAATACATGCGCGGAAGCTTTTACGATTTTAAATAAAAAGTGCATAAATACGGTAAGAATTTATATGTTATCGCGTCAGATACACACACTTCCGATTTATTTCTTAAAAAGAATATCTTAAAAAAGATCTCATAATTACACGATATTTAATGCGCATTGCGTTTACATATCGAATCTTCTTCTTATTTTTAAAACACAATCTATGGATGTATGAGATTTTTCCAGTATATCTGAGTATACTACCAAGTATATATCGAGAGCTTCCAAAGTTGTCCGGGGAAGAACTCATTTCAAAATCAAATATTCCGTGACACTTCGAATGTTTGAACTATCTACGTGCGAGGTGTACAGCAAAAAGCAAACAGCGCCTCGATAAACACAATTTTTCATCGTCTGTGACAGAACCACTGCCTAGAACAAGACACCTTCTTATAAACCAACATTATCTTTTCTCTTAAACGAGTTTCAAAGAAGAGATAAATTGTCAATTAGATAAATTAGAATATTAAGTGAAATATTTATTAAGAAAGTGTCTGTACTGCATTATTCTCTCTACAAATTTACGTATGAAACAGCGCGCAAGTCCGACCTACGTGATTAATACTAAAATACGTGTCATCTAATCGCTTTAATGAGAGCGACGGACGGGAAGAAGAGCCTCAAAGGCTCATCAGTAGCATAAAGAGTAAATCGCGTCATCTCGCAGAATCGCTAATGGATATCTCGGTCGGAAAGAAGGGTTTAATAAAGACCGTACGAACACTCGGGTGCACCGGAAGACGCGTTAACGGAATCTCGCGGAAATTACAGATCCTTTTTAAAGTTCGACGTCTGCGGAGGCGGGCGCGATAAAAATCTTTATTTCGCGCGTTTTGTACTGCCGCGGCACTTAAATCGCAGGACGCTCCGGTTAAGGGCTTCTCCCCCTCTCCCTCCCGTCATTTCTTTCCATCTCCCCTCGTTCCTTCTTTTTTTCCTCGTCGCCTGCTTCATGCTCAGCTGGGTTCTCCTCATAATACCATAACGAGGTGGTGCGGGACGACCGACCGATGGGTGGCGGACAGCGAACTCGCCCCACGAGGAGATCTTCGAAGTTTTCCGCCGTTCTTTTAAAGGCCTTAATGAGACTCGAAGCGAGCCCTCGCGCCTTCTGGTAATGAGAAACCTCGAACCTTATTATTCCAGAGTGCAAATTATCCACGATCGCGATAATTAAATCTCACGAGCGAGGATTAAATCTCTTCGGCGATCACCTGCGCGATCCTAAATCGATTGCCGCGATGATGCGGCTCCGATGATTTCATCCAACTTTCGTTATAATTGCTTCTCTTCTCTAATGCACGTCCACTAGAAGCATTCAGTTCAACCAATGTGATAGTGCTCTCAAAAATAATCCTATATAAATATTAATATTCCTGTTTATTTAAGTTGACTAATAGTACAAAATTTATTTATTATAAATCAGTATGTATGTGTGTGTGTGTGATTAATGTGTATGTATAAAACTGATCGCAATTAAAATTTATAAATGCAATTGGCAAAAGAATTTCTAAATTGTTTTTTTTTCCTCAATCATATTTTGACGTTTGTTTTTTTTTTTTTGTTCGTGTTTATATCCAATCTCTGATTATACCAGGATTTTTACTTCCCGGCGAGATGCAATCGCGATCAGTGCGTTGCTTAATTCCCTGCCAGAATTGCACGGTCGGACGGTCGGACTTTACCATATAGATATAGCTATAACGAATCTGTTTGTTTACTGCCCATTTGCGCGTACATGCACATTGCCCGCATTTGTATCCTGTACGACACCACGTACATGCTCGTCACATACACGCGTGCATCTAAATCGCACCACGGCTTATGTATCCGCCGCCGGTTCGAGCAATCGGCGTTGTAGCTAATTGCGCCTATCATCCCCAACATAATTGAGCATGAGTAAAGAGACGGAAAGCTGCATCTGAATCCTTCTGTATGCGCGGAGTGTTCCGAAAGATATGGATTCACCTCGAATCGGTGTGTATTCTGCGCTTTACATACATGCACGTGTGTATGTGTGTGTGTACGTGTCGGTTCGTAGATGTCAGAATTCCGCGCAAGAAACAGCAAACTCTAAATGCAGTAATCCTGAAGGGATTTAACGATCGCGAGTGGAAATTCATTTTACGCTCCGGATACGAGCGATTGATTCGTGATAAACTACCCCCCGGCCAGAGCCGGGAGCTCCCGCTTCCGAGACAAGACACGTTCAGTTGCGAAGCGCGAATGCGCTACCGAATAAAACTGCGGCGCCCT
Source organism: Solenopsis fugax (assembly GCA_003595255.1). Taxonomy (NCBI): domain Eukaryota; kingdom Metazoa; phylum Arthropoda; class Insecta; order Hymenoptera; family Formicidae; genus Solenopsis; species Solenopsis fugax. The sequence goes on along the minus strand of QKQZ01007322.1, from coordinate 11,549 downwards.
CGATGAGGAATAAAAATCGCACGTTGAACGCGCCTGTGCTGGATTTAATCCTTTGTGCATAGTTTCCTTTTTCTCCTCGATCCTCCGTGCCGAGTATTTTAATATTGTGTTTTCTCTGCGGAGAGTTTTTAGTCTTCCTCTGCAGAATTTAGTAGGTTTTGTAGAGCAAGCACGGCTGCACAAAGCAATGCACGAAGTATTTGTTCTTTTAGACTCGTAATACCGCGAGTAATATTAAAGAATCATTCTTTCAATATTAACGAATGAAATTTATTATTTAATTACATTACAAAAAAATTAGGAATGTTGTATGTTACGCGTACAAGTTACAAAGATCTTTATTAAAAAATATTTTAATAACAAGTTCTCTTTTGAGAAACTTGAAAGGTTGCTATCATTATTATACAGCAATATTGAATTTAAAATTTACATGAAGCTGCGAAATTTGTTTTCGCAAATGTCATCCTGGTCACAAAAGTACAGTAGAATTTTATCAAGAAGATTATTCTCTCGGAGTGTGGATTGTAGGATCGTGAACTTCTCCGCGAGTAGAATCTGATTCGATTTAAATTCCATTCGCAGATGTATGTTGCTTAAACAGATCGAGTTACGAAGTAGTACCTATCGTTATATACACATCTACATATCGGGCGCCTCCAAAATCCAGGGATCTCGTACTTCCGCTCAGTACTCTCACCGGTTGCATGTTCTGAATTCTCGGTAGAATGATTTCCGCATCTATTCAAAGAGTAGTCGAGTAGAAAACATCACGCAGAAACTTCTACAAGCGAAAATATCATACCATAGACGGGAAATGGAAAAAGTTGAATTTCAAACTGCGGTTTTGCGCACAACTAGGTAAACGGCAAATGAAACATTCGAATTAATTAGTTGCGATAGTTGATTTATTTATTTTATTTTCACAATAATTGAACAATTTTAACATAGATTTTTTGTTCTATAATTTTTTCAAATTAAAATGCGCGCTCGTATCGCCTCATACAATATGCGACGCAGATTTTTCAAAAAATTACGGTAACCGCAATTTGCATTATCGTGACTAATTTAAGCACCTGCTATACATACATCGAGTGTAATGCTATAAAACAACTGTTCGGTACAACAGGGCACTCATGAATTATTCATGAAGTTACGAAAAAACCTAATTGCCGCAAGATCGTTAACGATTGTTACGCTGTAACGTAGAAAAACATAATTGCGACTACACAATCTCGCAGTAATTCTGTCAGGAAATATTGCATTACTGACAAACTCTCTGAAATAGAGTGTTGAAAAAAAATATATATATAAATATCAATTAATATAAATATAATAACAATATTTTACAAATTAAAAATAAGAAGTAAGGTTGTATAACTACAATAAAATAATTTTTTTTATTTGAAATGCTAAAGGCGCGAATGAAACGTTACATCGCATTTCTTTAGAAAACATCCTGTTCAAATATCATAATTGAGCAACCATTAGTTTCGCTCATAGCTAAAAGTTTCTCGCTCATCCTGGCGACTAGCTTAAGCTTCGGACAAGCCGGCGTTCGGAACGCGTAATGCCGTGATTTCTCTCGGCTTATGTTAAGAACCCCCCGTTCATCCCCGACACGACTCCCAAACGCCGCATTGATCCCGCCGATCCTATCCATATCGCTGCAATACTGGACCGTATCGGCGCAAAGTGCAAGCGCACAGATACCAAATTTTGAAAGCCGGTGATAATTTAGACGCGTTATTAGAAACGAATGTGCCGTTGTATCACAGGTACCGCGCACCACGTAACCGATCCACCGGAGGCTCATGGTAAGCTGCAATATTGAGTGAGCTACCCGGTAATGGATGTTTATTATCCTGGCTCCGGTACTAGCTGGTGAACTGACACGTACTATAGAAGGCAATTCTGTTAAGGGAGAAAGCGCAGGATCATAGTTACAATTTCAAGAAATAGGACGCAGGTATTTTATTAGGGAAATTGGGGCAAACATCGCGAAAATTCTGTAATACGAAAAACCAGACTTTTTATTAAATGCAATTATATAAATTTGATTTAACATTAAAAGTACATTTATTTAACAGTACTATAAAGATACATATGTTAAAATATAACTATATATATTACATATATAGAAATAAGATACATGGATATATCGTAGATACGTATATGTTAAATGATGTAGATTTGTAGTATGTTGATGTAAGAATACTCTTACTATTATATTAAAAATTAGATTAAAAATACTTATTACATTAAAAAGACTTTCTCTTAATTTTACCAATAATGCTGATAATCGATCTGCGTTTTAAATGGATTAGTCTATGCATTATAGCCGTTGATTAATTATGCATGATAATGTGTCGTAATGAAACTTTGTAAAGAGAAGAGCTTCGCTATATTGCGGTACGAGCAGAATGCCTGTATGGCATTCGACGAGTAATATCCGATCGGCTGAGTAGCTGTTCGATTTTCTGTTCTTCCCGTAGTTTATGGTAGCTACGAGTTGCATTTCGCACTAGCTTACGTCGGGCATTCTGGCCGATCCGATGGAAGGAATTGAAATACGATTAGATCGAACTGCAAATGGACGGGATACATCACTGATACCGTATTGAAGCGTTACAGCGCTAGATTGTGATCCGCGATGGAAGAGAATTTTTACAAATCAAGGTCAATCCAAGTTTCTAGGCTTTCAAGATTATAAAATGATTAATAAATTGTTCAAATCTATTTGGACAATTACACTATTTAATTTGAAATTACAATTTTTATTAATCACATTAATATATAAATTTATAAGTTATTAAAAGATTAAAGAAAATTATATAACGAATTACTTATTATGACAATGATTTAATATGATAAAACGGAATATTGAATTTGTAAATTACAATTGTAAGATGCTGAAAATATTGTAAAATTATCTGATCACAAACTTACAAGTTTATTATTGAAATTTTATCATACCTAATGATTTTATACCCAACGATCTAGTTTTAAAAGAAGACTTTACGCGATATTTGTATCTATTATAGTCATTGTGAAATCTGTCCTCGTTTCCGCCGTTATTATTGAGGTAACCATTAAGTCCAGTCAGTATTTCTCCAAGGAACTTGAATGGCAGGTAGCAGATACAGTTGTTTCATGGAGGACAATAATCACGTGCTATTTTGGTCCATGCTGTGATCAGTACCACCGTTATTGTCCCACGGTACATACAATATAAATATAAACTATTTATGTAACTGTTTTATTTAAAGAAAAAAGATATGAGAAAACTAAAAAAAAAAAAATAAGAAATGAGATCTCTTGCGTAATATATTCAGCATTTGATTCTCTGTATTTTCGAAAAGCAATTTTATAAGAATTTTCGGAGAATGATTAATTAAACGCTCTTAAAGCTGCTTATCATAATTTATTGTATTTTCTCATATTATTTGATTGCAGCGTGCGAAACATTCAGTATAATGTTCTCGATCAATAGAACAAATTATACAACATAAATGTCCCAGACGAATTTGTAACATTTAAAAATACGGTATCACGTTCGTCGAACCATTATCGCGGCAGAGAATTTATCGTGCCATTCATAACATTAACAAATCCCGTGGGATATTCTTCCGGAGTCACAACGATAAACGTTCGTTTATCCCGACAACTTTGGTATATTTAACGTTAAATGCGCGATGTAAATTGCGATAGCCATAGTTGCGCGTTATCTTCTCTATTTTCTTCGTCAAGTCGTGTACTCTGTTCTTAACATATTTTAGGTTTACTTACAGATAACAAAGCATGACTTACGCTTAACGTTGTGGCTCATATGCATAATAAGATAATTCCGCTATTTCACGCGTATACAATGAAATATCCCGTTAAATGGGAGTTTTGGGAATCGAAGCTGTATGCTTCTATTCTCTTTAAATAGAGCAGCGAGGCGATTTATTGATAAATCAGTAGCGATAAACTCAGTTGAATGGTTTGCGTAAATTTTCGAATTGTTATATGAATAACGATTTCTAGGGGAATTGCATACGTGGAAAATTATCTTATAAAATATTATCTCTAGATTAGTGCATAAACAAGAAATCATTATAATCACATATCGAATTTGTAAAAAAGTTTTTATTAACAGTTTGAAAAATTCCCAAACAGAATTTTTTAATTTATACATTTATTTTTTATTTAAAATTATATTATTTTACGTGCAATAAGATTAATTACAAAAACATGTTTTCCCAATCAAGAACGTTACTATCCGTTGTTTCTTCGCTTCTTTAGCAGAAATCAGTAGAACATATAGATTAGAGTTTTGTTAATTTGGCGTGTTGTTTGGTCATTCTCGTCTGTCTGCCACAGTATTGTAGTAATACCGCACTTTCGTGCCGCGGTCAAGATCGCGGTTAACGCCACGGAACTCATTTCCGAGCCACTCGAGTGTGGACAGGTAGTCCGAATTGTACACATACTATATACGTACTTCTCGGTTACCAACGCGAGTTTCGTACGGAGTACAACAGGGCTGAGGCTGAAGTAACTTCGATATTTCCACGGTTCTTGTAGTTGACATGAACTTCTGACTCCGCTTTTTGATTCAAATCAAAAACGTTAAAATAAAAGCGAAGACGTGGCAACTACATTACTGCTTGACAAAATTGGTTTCGCTTCAAAGCAGTGAAAAGTACTGTGATAACGCAATGATTGACTTCTTCCATATGGCCGCAGACTTTCTCGTTATTTCTTTTTCTTTACGATATTATTGATTATTTATTTATTATTTAATAATTACGATCGCGATTTGTACATAATAAAATTAAAATCGAGAAAGAAAAATATGGTTATACAAAGATCTTAGTGCTGAAATAATGTTTCTTTTGTGATTTTACAAACAGTTTCTAATTCTTTTAAACTACGCGCTATTACTTTCGGTTTCATTTATTATTTTTTTTTATTTATTGTTACTTATATGACACTAAATTCATTGGTGTTAAGAAAAACATTATTTCTCTTCGGGCAGTAGTTATATTGAATCAACTGCGCCAGAATTAACTGTACGAGATTATCATGAATTGCATCCTGGAATTAACTACGGTTAATAAGCAACGAGACGTATTCAAAAGGCAGTCGACATTCACAAGCATGAATGCATCCGTTAACTAGATGCCTGTAGGTAAGAACACGTGTTACATACAAGTTCCTGGTTACCAGACCGGGATAAGTTCCGATGTCAGTTTGCAGTCGAAGTTGCTGAGAGATTTCGGTCTTCTGTACTTGACATACACTTCTAACATCGGAGCTGGAACGCAATTAATAGGATTCTCTGTGGCATTCTATAAAGCGGTTTGTCTTTTCCATGAGAGAATTCTTTTGTATTTTCTGAATCATTTATATTTGTGTCATGAATAATTATTTCTCCTACAACGAAGTAATAAATTATTAGCATGTAATTTCGCATATCATTAAAATAGTCCTTTGAATCAAATATATAAAAGTATTTCTCATCCACGATAGATTTTCATCGTATTTACTTGTCTCTCAGCAATATCGTTTTTCATTAAATTTTTTATACAAAATTATCCGTAGAAAATTGTTACGTAAAAGCTTTCACAAATACGATATTTTACATATTTTCAATTACGTCAAAAAGATTAAAGATCAATCACGCGTCAAAGCGATTTTGATACAGATTTGATACAGATCGTTGACAAAGTAACTTATTTCTGTTGCTACTGCTTATTAGTGCTCGTTCGTTCAGTTAAGTCAAGTTTCATTGCCGGAGAACAAATACGTTTGCTCGTCGGCAAAACCGCGTTCAGACGGCGCATGACGAATTTCGATCTCTACTTTGTATGCCAACCTCGTCTCGCTTGCAAGTGTAGCTTTTGAAATGTCCTGCTCGTTGTTGTGTCGAATTGAAAATTAAAAAAGTTGATTATTTCATTATCCCGTTCTTTCGCAATTTGTTGTTTGATTCATTCTACGGATCTTTAAAAAAAAAATCTACTGCACGAAATTATCGTGTAATTCAATTAATATACATTAAATTATAAACGAAATGTTTTGTGGGGGATGTGTATGCTTAAGATTATAGAGAAATGAGACTATTCGATCTAGTTATCTAATCGAGCTATTTGCCATTGGCAAAACGTGCTTCAAAAGGCATAAAGCACACTACAGTGCATATGGCAGTTAACATTAGAATTTCATGCGAAGTGTTTAGCTGGCGCACGTGCCCGATATTACATATACGTCGCAAACTAACGAACAAAACGCTTTCAGCCATGAACCTAGCGAAACGCTAATAAGATTCCCCGCGAAACGGCCGTTGAGCGTATATTGCCATTAATGGATAGCGCTTTGGCGCGTATGACGCAATATAATTTCAAACTGTTGATATTTAATCGATCAATTGTCCGCCGTGGCTCGTTTTTCATTCTCATCGATGCTAATATTTTGCATATAACGCAATGGGACAAGCGTATTATCATATCACATGCTACCTGAGCGTTGCGTTGTGAATTATTAATTGAGCAACGCAATGCTTTTGATCATAACGTTAACGAAGCGCCGCGCGCCGTGAGCTCTCGTAGCAAAATGACCCTCGAGTTTGTCGTAATTACTACGGGTCGCTTTGGCAGCGTGGAACGCACTTTAATTATTACTGAAACCTTGCATGCCAAAGTGCCACGTCTCTTTGGCTATAGCTAATATTTGCGCACATCTCTATAAATTTATCTGTCAAACCTATCATCGGGAGATTAGCCTCTTACGCGGTAATACCAATTACCATCAGCAATTGTCATTTATTAAGCCTTCGTTAAAATCAACCGTTGATTGAATTCTGTTCAACGCGGTATTATTAAATAATATGAAATTTAAAATATCTCAGAGGGAATTGTACCATTGTTTCGCGGAATTCTGAAAATTGTTCCANTTTTTTTTTTTTTTTTTTACTGAAAATTGCATCGGTGTTTTTCCTTACTTTTCTTTTCCTTGTCATACTATAATCGAAAGCTAATCGTTTTACTTGCCGCAACTCGTTCGCAGGTGTAACTTGACGCTACATCGCCCGGTTTAATCGTTGAGATTTAGTTCTCGTCTGGATTTCGATAGGAGATCACGTAGCCTGCAGTCGCACAGTTTCTGCGGCGGGTAGGTATCGTGCCTCTCCGGTTTATCCGGTGACTCTGCGGAAGATCCGCAATTGTTTCGGAAGTATAACACTGGCTGCGGCTAGAACGGGCGGAGACTGTCGGTGCCAGGTCTCTATTCCCCGGAAGGCTTTGCAGACGCGAGTTTCGACTTCCGGTAGCAATCACCGGATGTTATGCGAATCGTCAACGAACTTTCTGCCCCGACGCACCCGTGATGTTTGCTAATTGCCAACATTCACGCCTGTTTGCATCTTGGCGCGCCGTTTATCGCAGTATTTTCACGAGCAAAGTCGGCGAATGCATCTCATACGTTACATGCTGACTATGTTAACACAGAAATTAGTACGTTGGAAACTTCATCCCGTTTTAAGTTTGCCTTGTTTGTTACGCGAAAGCATTTAAAAAGCAGTATTATGCAAAAATTTTATTTTGGAGCCACTCGAAAGCTAGCTGCCATTGCTCAAACAGCATGAATAATCTTTCCTCTAGTGACGCAGAAAAATTACGTTTTATCTAGTCTGTTGAAATTCCATATTTCTCAAAATGTCCAAAAGACACTTTCACTTCTCTATTCTCTCTAAGTATTTGATTTCTCTAAAATTCCGCTCACCCAATTCCTCGAGGTGAAGGAGAGGTTAAAATTTTCCTGAATTATTTTGCATACTTAGAGAGATAGCGGCATGTCGGAGGTTATCATCTTTATGCATAAGATACGCCAGGGTCGATTTAATACTCATGTGAAGTGCACAGAAAGTTTCGCGTAAGAATTAATATTCATACCTAATATATTACGTAACTTTTAGTGCAAAAGACACATTGTTAATACAACAATTTGTATCGCGCAATAATGGTCGATCATAGTTAAATTTTTAAAGAATTAAACACGCATTAAACGAAGATAATGATTAAAAAATTTTATAGATATGAATACTATGCAAATATAGATAAAAGGAGCAAAATAGAAATAATAAAATCATAACGATTTATATCTTTACAAAGAGATTTACCAGAAGTACGTAGGCAATCGGCAAAATGTTAAAAGTAGTTTTACCATGGCGGCTCGAAGTTATATGTCACTATGTAAATTGGGTTCAACCGGTTCCACTTGTACCGATAGGACCATTATTTCTCGTTATAGAAGTTAAAATTTGTTAGACCTCGCACGAACGCGAGAACAGACCAGAATGAATGACTTGCAATCGCCAACCGCGAGAGTCCGCGGAAAGTTTCCGTCGTAAAAGGAGTTCGACACGAAAAGTTTCCCCGCTTCTTCGTCTCCGCGTCGTTCATTTCGCCGTTCCGAACCTGTCGAACGAGGAGCCGATAATGATGTTTAAAGCTCCCTGAATGGGTCATCCTAACGAGCGGTTTCTGTTTCCTTTTGGGGATTCTGCGAAAATCTTTAAACTCATCTACGTTCTCCATCACGCTTGAAACTTAAAAGAAACTCAAAATATCGCGAAAGGTCGGTCCTCTTGGCACACGAAGGTTTATTTTCTTTGATGGGCACCTGATGAGGAAAAAAACTTTTTAGAAGGAACACAGTAAAGGAAGTTTATTCAGAAGTGCTTTGATCGTTTTGGAGCTATTTATGGATTAAAAATTTTTTTAATGCTCCCCTAAATTAAACTAATCGTAAAAAACAAAATCTTTGTATAAAGATCTTCAGGAAGAAATGAATCGAATTCAGGACGAGATTGAGACAAGACTTTTGTGTTAAGTTTCAAGACGAGACATAGTTCTGAACTCGAGATTCTCGAAAAATTGTAAAAATTGTTCTATTCTTTTGTAAAATACTTTCGAACTGATAAAAATTATGAAAATGATAGAAGATAAGAAATTATAATTTCAAAAAAATAAAAAAAACTAATAAAAATATGATCGAATATGTTCGTAGAATGATCTTTTAGAAATTAGACATTTCACAAGTTACAATGCAATTACTCCAACAATTTAAGATCGCGATCGTCTTTTTTAATTCTCGATCATCTCTAGCAAGAGATGAGAAGTGTTGTTACTACGGGGTATCTCATCAAGGCTCTGTTTAAAAAGTCACAAATATTAGCATAATTTTTAAAACATAGTGAAACTACGCATATTTCTTAATTAAATAATATCAAATAAATAAAATTGTACGTATATAATAATATTTATGTACATAAATTAACGAAAACGACGTTGCCAAATTTATTATTAACATATCGAGATTTTCGAAAATTTCGAGGCGAGACAAGATTTTCGGATTAGAAATCAAGACGAGAATATGTATGTCAAATTTTTTTTGAGACAAGACGAGATTTCTCGATACTTGCGGCATCCCCAAAAAAGATTATTGGTTGAGAAAATTAATGGATATTATTTAGCATGATAATTATATGTTCCGTTTTTCCTTAAATATTACGATTAATTAATAGTAATATTTAATAATACGACTTTGTTCAGCGATTTTGATCTATCACTGTATTTTTATAGTGAGTCTGTTTTATGACCGAAACTCTCTGTTTCTTCGTTTCGTTCGATCTTTAACGAGTTGTGCAACAGCGAAATACATTCCGTCGGATATATCGCACATTTACAATGGTTTTATCGTTATAAGCGACAACGCACTTTACGCTATGCAGTGTGACGCCAATACAAACTTTGCTCGGCTTCAACGAGAAAATTTATTATCGCTGTCGGTAGCAATGGGGCAGCAAGTAACGACGATCGTCGGGATGTGTTTTATTGTCGACGTCAGTAGCGACGTCGTCGACCTCCCTAAAGAAACTGGAACCGCGAATAAAAGAAGGAGCTTCGGATTGTGATGGAGAACGGCAAAGTGTTCGCAGTAAATCGCGCTGCTGTTCTTTCGCGCCGTCTTCGAAATCTGTAATTCAATAAAGCCTCTCTACTGTTTGCGCGAACAGCTTTTAAGGCAGTAACTGTGCCTTTTTTTCCACGCGCCGAAACAGAAAATTCACCGACTTTATTTTGGCAACGGATCAAAGTAAGAGTATATCGATTTCGCTTAAAAATTATTACACCCGACAGATGCGTGCCATTGGTCTAATGCACGTTTCGCCTTTCGCTTTCAACACGCGCGACTGGTAAAGAGAAACTTTATTTTTAAAGAGCAGTGTAGAGAAGCGTATAAGTCACTACTTGAATAATTTGGCAATGTGTGAGTTGGATGCCGAAGAGGAGATCTGCAAATTTAATTCGTAGCAGCCATAAAGGAACGTTGACACGAGTGGTACGTGCCATTAAAAATTAGCTTCTTTGACCGCGCGCATCAGACCATGAAAAAAAGCATTTTATCATTTTGACATCTTCACGTGTAATTTTGTTTGACCAGTTAACGAGTTAACGAATTTGACATCATTCATATCTTCGTTATCAACTTTTTAGTAGTTCTTTGAATGCCAGCATGCAATTGGTCTTTTACGTTTTAATTAGTAGGTTTGTATCGTTCATCACTGACCTCAATTTTATATTCGTAACTATTAATTAACATATAATATAATAACTTGGTTAATACTTGATTAGATAAATTTAAAATAAATATTACAAGAGTGGAAACTGATACGTGCAAATGGATTAGACCAATTCGCATGCAACCAATTCAATTGCTATATTATCTCATAAGAAATACAATGCATTATTATTATTATACACATCAAAATTTGTTTATTTATTTGAGCGATTACTTTTCTGATTTTTAGTTATGAAAAAAAACACATTTTTTTTAAATATAAGGAACACTTTAATATTAAAGATAGCAACTTTTTGGAAAAAAATTACATCAAGGATCTAAATTCTACTTAAGTCTATTATAAAAGAATTTATTTCAAACTCTGACACCGCGTAATATAGAAATCTAATGTTTCTTTCATAAGCCTGCTTTACATGATATAAAGTAGAAGTTAGTTTAGCTTTGTAGCTCTCTCTCTCTCTCTCTCTCTCTCTCAATTATTTTCTTTTGCACCGAAGAGATGTATATTCAATTTTATTTCATTTTTTCTACATTAGCGCGATTTAAAAATCAGATCGTCAGTTAATATTCAATCTCTCTTTTGGCAAAGCTACATCTCATTAGAGTCGAATGACAAATGGTCAATAGAAGCTACAAACACGTGTACACATCACTTTTCAGTTTTACACATAGCAGCGTATTGATTTCTTTTTGTCACTTTAAATTTAGTTATTTGTATTACATATACGCTCAATTACATGCACATATACACAAATTCTGTTTTAAAAACTACAAAAGTGTATTAACGTATAGTTTTACTATAATTTGCATAGACATTTTCTCACGTATTAAATAAACGAGCTTTGAGAACTCATACAGTTAGAAGTTCGAATACAGTGACAGTCTTATAAGATATTGACATATTTGCGGAAGACTTAAAC